>JAGVVM010002786.1:0-30605 GCA_019149425.1 Psidium friedrichsthalianum
AATGATCCACTAGAGGGTTTAGATTCAGAGTAACCTTTTTTATGCATCCCCCTGCGTGGGAATTTTTACGGCTTTCTTAGGATTTCCTTTCTATAGTCGCACTTTAGGATTTCTTTTCCAAGAAGATGTAATTCATTGATTTGATATCAATAAAATTACAGATATTTTTCATTACTTTTTGAATCTTGTCGAAGTACCCCAAACTAGCCCGATGACGATAACCAACGATCAAACATTATGTCATCCATGGTAAGACTGAGGGTTGGGCTTATTCAAGAATTCTCGTCCCGTGGTCTTCAAAAGCAAAAGAATCTTTGACAAGGCACCAAAATTGCTAGGCCAATACGCGTTTAAACCCTGTTTGTCTTTCTGATTCTGCTACTTTATGTTTCAAGGGGCAAACATGAGGAGCGGAATACGGTGGATCCTAAAATATGCAAGGCTCATGATTCGGGAGGCTCGAACGAGTCCGATCCTGAGGTTGAAGAGGTACGACGGAACCTTGAGCAACATGAGAAAGCTAAATCGCTAATTATCGAGGAAACGATATCGATCAATCTTGGCGATATAGAAAACCCTAGAGAGGTTAAAATTGGGGTTAGTCTCCCTAAGAAAATGATTGAAAGACTGACGAAGTTGCTGAGATATTACCAAGATATTTTCACTTGGTCGTATGCAGATATGCCCGGTCTTAATCGATCGATTGTTGAACATTGTTTACCGATAGATCCTTCAGTTAAGCCTAAGAAGCAGAGATAGCGGAAGGCTAAGCCAGAGTTGGCTAAGAAAATCGAAGAGGAAATCATGAAACTCATCGATGTCGGATTTATAGAAGTTACTCAGTATCCTACTTGGGTAGCTAATATAGTTCCCGTGTTAAAGAAGGATGGTCATGTTCGGGTCTGCGTGGACTATCGTGACTTGAACAAAGCCAGTCCGAAAGATGATTTTCCTCTCCCACATATTGATGTACTTGTGGATAGTATAGCAGGATTTGAGCTGTTCTCATTTATGGATGGTTTCTTGGGTTATAACCAAATCTTGATGAATGAGGAAGACAAAGAAAAAACAGCATTTACTACCCCTTAGGGGGTATTCCATTACAAGGTCATGCCCTTTGGCCTCAAAAATGCTGGAGCAACATACCAATGAGCAATGGTTACTTTGTTCCATGATATGATGCATAAAGAGATCGAGGTCTATGTCGATGATATGATTGCAAAGACCCGGCGTGGAGAAGATCATATAGAAACCTTGACGAAGCTATTGGAAAGGCTTCGAAAGTTTAAATTGCGCCTCAACCCGGCCAAGTGCGTGTTCGGCACTAGTTCGGGTAAGCTGCTTGGGTTTATTGTCAGTAGCAAAGGCATCGAGATTGACCCATCCAAAGTTAAAGCTATATGTGAGCTCAAACCACCAAAAACTGTCAAGGAGGTTCGAAGTCTCATGGGCAGACTAAACTACATTGCTCGGTTCATTTCCCAACTGAGCGAAACCGCTAAGCTATTTTTTAGATTACTTAGGAAGAATGCACTAGTTAAGTGGGATGGTGAATGTGAAGAAGCCTTAGAAAAGTTGAGGCAGTACCTCATGAATCCACCTGTACTCGTCCCACCAATACCAGGGCAACCTTTAACTCTATATCTCACAATCCATAGTGAGTCTCTGGGGGCAATGCTTGCTCAAGAAAGTCAGGAGGATGGAAAAGAACGGGCTATCTACTATTTGAGTAAGAAGTTTACAGCATCTGAATTGAATTACTCTGAAGCAGAAAAGATATGTGTAGCACTGGTTTGGGTGCTACATAGACTACGGTAGTATACCTTGCATTATCGGGTACTTTTGGTGACAGAATGCGTTCCTATTAAATATTTGCTGAATCAACCCGCCTTGGTCGGGAAGCTTGCCAAATGGCAGGTTCTTATTTTTGAGTTTGACATTCAGTACCTATCACAAAAGTCTGTTAAAGGACGAGTTATAGCTGATGTCCTGGCTGAAAACCTAAGGAAAAATGAAGACATCTATTACCTTGAGGATCGAATCATGGCGGTAGATGATTATACCTGGACTATGTATTTTGACGGGGCCGTGAACTTGTCAGGATCAGGCACCGGAGCGATTTTAATATCCCTAGGTGGGCAACATTATCCAGTAGCGGCAAAGTTAGTTTTCCTTGTACCAACAATATAGCCGAGTATGAAGCATGCATTCTCAGGCTACAAGCTGCAATCGAGATGAGGGTGGTCCGACTCAAAGTGTTTGGGGATTCAGCTTTAATTATTTTTCAAACCGTTGGAAAATGGGAGACACGGAATGCTAAACTACTCCCTTATCATGAGTATTTGGATGAGTTAGTAGATGAGTTTGATGATATCTCGTTTGAGTACCTGTCCAGAACTCACAATCAGTTCGCTGATGCATTAGTCACGTTATCGTCAATGTTGCAAGTCGCCAATGGCTTTGAGGTGGAACCGATGAAAATTAGGTATTGAGAAAGCCAGCTTACTGTATGGCCGTGGTTGATGAGCCAGATGGCAAGCCATGGTATTATGATATCAACACTTACATCTAGAAGCAAGAGTTTCCTGAGAAAAGTACCCCATCTGACCAAAGGTACATAAAGAAAATGGCCTCGAAGTTCTTTCTGAGCAGAGAGAATCTGTATAAGTGATCTTTCGATTCAGTCCTTTTAAGATGCATTGATTCCACTGAAGCAGTCCGCCTGATGATGGAAGTACACGAAGGAATTATTGGTCCGCACATGAATGGCCACATGCTAGCTAAGAAGATCATGAGATTGGGTTACTACTGGCTCACCCTTGAAAGCGATTGTATTTAGCACGTTCGGAGTTGTCACAAGTGCCAGATTCATAGTGACAAGATTAATGTTCCTTCAAATGAATTGCATCAATTATCTGAGCCATGGCTATTCTCTATGTGGGGCATTGATGTGATCGGTCCGATTAACCCAAAAGCATCTGATGGGCATTGATTCATTCTAGTCGCCATTGATTATTTTTCCAAATGGATTGAAGCCGCCTCATATTTGGCAGTCACGGCATGAAATGTCGTGAAATTCATTCGTCGGGATGTTATTGCTCGATACGGTTCACCTGAGGCTGTAATCACCGATAATGGATCGAATTTGAACAACAAACTGATTGATGAGTTATTCAAGGGATTCAAGATCAAACATCTGAACTCTTCCCCATACCGTCCCCAAATGAATGGAGCAGTAGAAGCAGCCAATAAGAACATCAAGAAAATCTTGGCTAAAACGGCCGAGAATTACCGAGATTGGCATGAAAGGTTGCCTTTTGCACTTATGGCGTATCGAACCTCAATCCGAACCTTAACTGGGGCAACCGCATATTCTCTTGTGTATGGCATGGAAACAGTATTGCCAGTTAAGGTGGAGATCTCTTCTTTATGTATTCTTTCCCAGCTCAAGCTGACTGAAGCAGATTGGATCCAACAAAGGATGGATCAATTGAATTTGATTGACGAGAAGCGGCTCAAGGCTTTATGTCATGGCCAATGCTACCAGCAAAGGGTCGCCAAGTCCTTTAACAAGAAGGTTCGACCTCGACATTTCCAAGTAGGTGATCTTGTTTTGTGAAAGCTGTTGCCGATAGTTCCACTTCCAGAAGGAAAATTTGCTTCGAACTACGGTGGACCATATATCGTGAAAAAGGTACTCCAAGGAGGTGCTTTGATTTTAGCTAAGATGGATGGTCGGGTGTTTACTAGTTCTGTCAACTCTGATGCTGTAAAGAAGTATTACACTTGATTTATTCTTTCATTTTCAATTAATTAATTTGTGATGTTCATTTTTGAGTTCAGAACTTTTATGCATCTGTTCTATTTGCTCTTTATTCGCATCACTAATTTTCACTATGAGATAGTTTTAATCAGGAAGACTCCTTGGTCTAATTGAATCAATCATTTGAATGGGAAATATCAGGACGATGAAAGGCTAGCCATTTCCATACAGGTCCTGCATATTAAACCCTGGTAAGCAGAGTGGAAAATTCATGCTTACAAGGTAAAGAGTTATCTCGCGAAAAGTATGACGACCAAAATAATAAGAGGCATTCATTTCCTCTATCCCATATACTGCGTGTTATCCTTTGATTAACCCCATTGAGCGAAGAATTCGTTTCGTACCTTTGTCATGAACAACACTTTATTGGGACAATTTCCTGAAAGTCCAAGGATGATTAGAATTTCCTGAAAGTCCAAGGATAATTTCCTTCATGACCGTCATGAAAATTCGATTGTCCATGATCGGGACTCATTTCGTGGCCAAATCCATTAAATTACGACCCTGTTGAAATCTCAGACCAACGGGCGGCTGTTTAGGAAAATTTCCTAGGTAGCCATTCCCCTTCGGTTAGCCGTCCCAAGGTAGCTAATCTCGAGCGAGAATCGATCTGAGCGTACTAACGAAGCATATCCATTCATTCTGAAATCTCGATAATTGGGTCGAATTTTCAAACTGTCACAGGTAGACTATGGCAGTCCACTCTTGATACCTCATAGATACGAGGCATAGATGGTTAAGAGAGACTAGGTGTTCACGAGACCTGTACGAGCTTTCAACATCCTGATCGAGGAGATGGGTGACCCCTTCCTCCTTCGTCCTATTACTTTTGGTGGAGAGATTATTGACCTCGAGTCGAGTGAGCAGCTGCCACCAGCAGGACACATGGAGATCGATGGCCACGAGGAAGGAGACCCAATGGACACTGAGCCTTCCTCTCCTAAGTATGAAGAGGATCTCGAGGAGTTCCCATGACAGTTTGATTGGAGCGACACCGACTAAGAATAGCCCTATAAGCTGAGGTGTTTGGAAGAGCGTGGGATTTTGAGACCGAGAGATGTATTTTCTTTTGTTGGTCTGTACTTTAACGCTAGATGTTGATATATATATGTATTGGCTGTTATTATTGACCATATATATTCTCTTCCCTACCCCTTTATCGTGTGTGCATGTATGGGTTGGAGTTTCACTTCCGCGAGTTAGTGTTTGTTTGTTCTGCATCGTCTGGCCGCAATAAGTTTCTTGGGCCGTCGTAGATCGTGGGCCAGGCGGACGTAGATTGGTAGACCAACGGGATGTCGCAAGCTCGTAGGGTTCGGGGCGTGACATCCCTAATTGAGTGGTATCAGAGTAAGGTCAGCTCGATAAGAGACTGTTTGAGGTCTGGAGTGATAAGGCTGATGATTTTGGGGTAGATAAATAGACAGACCTTAGGCCTTAGGATTAGGAAGGGTACGACCATATGAATCGGTTGGCGCATGTGACTGCTGAGTTGTGTTATTCGTCTAGAGCTGCTTAGACTATACTATCTGTTGGCTAAGCTGCAGGTTCGTCAAGACCTGAGGTAAGTTCTTGAGCCTAGCTCTGTAAGAGGTGTTCTTCTGATTACCGATTGCTGAATGTTGATTGGTTGTTGCTGCTTGTAATTGTACGCTTAGTCTGCTGCCACGCACTGGTAGACCATCATGCATTGCACGGATTATTACATTGAGAACAAAATTTATTAAAAACAAAATTTGAGAAAATGCATGCATGAACACGCCATGATTTATTGGACTGGGTAGCCGTTAACCTAGTATGGGACGAGATTGACGGGATGACTACAAACCGTAATGAAGCATGGTATGGGACGTGTGGAATGGGGCTCTCTTTAGAGATGTATGGCTTGGGACAGCTATTTGCTCCGAGACTGAGAAGGGCAAGGAGTGATCACCGATGCAGAGACCTGGACAAGGAGTGGCTCCTGGTAAGCTTCTAGGAGAGTGAGGCGAATAGAGTGGCCCAAGTTATACATTGACGGGTTGAGTCTAGGTGTCGTGCCGAGTCCAATTACATTAAAAAGCTGCAGCGTCTTATTTTACATGCATATTCATGTCGGCAGGCGCGATGGCAAGCAAAAGCTTTGGTAGTGATTTAGGCTTCTAATTCCTGAAGGGACTTATATCAGGTCTAGGAATGAGGGAAATCAAGAAGGATGAGCAACAGGGGTAGGAGACGTAACACAGCCGCGTCGAGTTCGCAAGCTTCAGTGCCCAAAGGAGACCCTAGGATTGAGGAAATGATGAAAGTTCTGATAGAGGTCAGTAACTTGATGGGTAGGCAGGTTGCATAAAGAGCTGCCGCTGTAGCCTAAGCAGCCAAGGCCACCTTGGCCACTGCGAATGGAGCAAATGGAGGAAATGGGCATGGCAATTGAGGTCGTTAGACACACTATATAGTGGAACAATTCTAAGCTGCAACTGTCTAAGTATGACAGAAGTAGAGGGCCCGAAGCAGCCTCCCTCTGGATACAGTAACTGGAGAAAGCATTCGCCGTATTAGGATGTTCCGAAGGAGAAAAGGTTTCGTTGGTGACCTATCAGCTCCAGAACACAACTGATGATTGGTGGAAAACCACCCACGGAAGTGTCTTTCCTGACAGAGTTGAATCGAACTGGGCAGTGTTCTGCACAGCATTTAATGGGAAGTACTTTTCCGAAGCTGCCCAAAAGAGAAAGATGGAGGAATTTCTAAGGCTTCAGCAGGGGCATATGTCCGTGGATCAATACGAGAGAGAATTCGCGAGGTTGTCTAAGTTCGCACGGAAGCTGATAGAGGATCCATGGGACAAGGTGAGAAGGTTTCAAGAAGGACTGAGGCTAGAATTGAAAAGTATGCTGATTGCCACTAGGCTGAGAGACTACAACGAGATGTATGAGAGAGATTTGGCGATCGAGCGAGACTTGATGGAGAAGGCTACCGCATCTGGATCGCGGTTCGCGCCTGGAAGGGACCATAAGAGCTTTGGCAAGAGACCCATACGAGATAGCCGGAGATTCGCTCCGTCAGCTAGAAGGACGTTGGGGAAACCAGTAATATCTACGGGTCCAACATGCCGTGATTGCGATGGAAGGCATGGGACAAACCCCTGCTTGAGGCAGACGAGAGCTTGCTTCACTTGCTGACAAGTGGGGCATCAGTGGAGGCAATGTCTGAAGAAAGCCCCGGGACCACAATTCCAGTAGCAGAGACCTCAAGCAGTGGCCGCTTGTCGCGACCCGAAAAATTTTTGATCGGTGGGAAATTCCCAGGTTAACGGACTATCAGGCTAATTAGATTTGACTAACCTAATACGGATTCTCCCAAGTCCTACTGAATCGCAACTTTGGTTTTTGTTCAAATGATTTTAGAATTTGGAGTTGCCACTAATCATTTTTGGTAGGTCGATTAGAAACCTAAGTAAATTAGTGGGAGAACTAAATTACTTCTACGGACCAGAGATTATGAGTCTGGGGACTTGGTTACACTAGTTAATTAAAACTAATGCCCTTTTGGTACCTTAATTTCATGGGTATCCTAATTTGGCGATTTGGGCTTGGTTTACTCCTAAGGTTCTAGTGAGTTATTCTCTTTTTGTATTTTCACTTTTTAGATGAAATGCATGGATGGTAATGGATGCATAGATAAGCAAAATATGAAAATGTACATACAGATACGCAAACATATACATACGAATGTAGATGTGCAGTCATGAATATGTGAGCATAGATATACAAGTATGACATGTAAACGGGAACGTGCATCACATGCCAACGTGCGTCACATGCGAGCGTGAACACGTAAATACGACACACGATCGTGGATATACAAACAAAGCGCGCGAACGCAGACGTGCGGATGCGACATATGAAGGCGGACGTGTAGACAAGACATACGTATGTGGACATGCAGACGCAACATGCGTATATGGACTTGCGAATGTAGGTATATGGATATAGACAGACAGATACACAAACATACGAATAAAATTATACAGATACGAAAACGTACAAATACAACATGCAGATATGAAGACACACAAATACTATATGCGAATGAGACACGCGTACGTGGCCGTACAAACGAGACATACGTACGTGGACGTGCGAACGCGGACATGCGTACGTGGACGTGCGAACGCGGACATGCTGACGTGGACGTGCGAACTCGGACATGCGTATGTGGACGTGCGTACGCGACATGCGTACGTAAACGTGCATACGCGACAAGCGTACGTGGAAGTGGAAACGTGGACATGCATTCGTGGACGTGTGTACGCACCATGCGTATGTGTACGTGCGAACGTGGACGTGTGAACGCGGACATGCATACGTGGACGTGCGAACGCGACGTGCGTACCCGACATGTAAATCTAGACATGCGGACTCGACATACGAATGAATTATTAAAAATAGGATTGGCTAGTTGAAATGGCCCATTTCCTAGTTTTTGGGACTTTTTCTAAGTTTTCTGGAATTTTTCAAGACCATTTGCTTATGAGGGGCAAAATCGTCATTTTGAAAAAATCAGGAAGGAAACTCATCAAAAATAGGATTGACCAGTAGAGATGGCACGTTTCCTAATTTTTGAGATTTTTGAGGATTCTTTGAGATAATTTGCCTATAAGGGGGCGGAATCGTCATTTTGAAAAGATCGAGAACGAAATTCATCAAAAATAGGATTAGCCAGTCAAAATGACCCATTTCCTAATTTTTGAGATTTTTCTTTCAAATTTCTTAAATGAATACGCAAGAATTATGTCATGTAAAATGCATATGAATGACATTTTTTTTGGTACTTTCAAAGCATTAAAAATTCCCTGAAACCGAAAGAGGGAGTGAGCTAACGATTTCTGTGCAGTGTTACAACCTCCAGCAGGTGGTTCGGCCTACTCATTCTGGAGTCTGACGATACAGGAATTAAACTGCGGGAAATAAAGTACCACCAGTGGATGGCTGGACCTTGGTTCGGCCTATCCTTAGGGTTTAATAGTGTAGAATTAAATTATAAGGAATTAAATTGCAATAAATAAATAACCTTCAACAAAGGGCTCGGCCTTGGCTCAGCCTACCCATTTTGGAGTTTGATGGTACAGAAATTAAATTGCATGGAATTAAAGTGCAATAAATAAAGAAGCTCCAACAAAGGGCTCAGCCTTGGCTCAGCCTACCCATTTTAGGGTTTGATGGTACGGAAATTAAATTGCAGGGAATTAAATTGCAATAAATAAATAACCTCCAACAAAGGGCTCGGCCTTGGCTCGGCTACCCATTTTGGGGTTTGATGGTACAGAAATTAAGTTGTAGGAAATTAAATTGCAATAAATAAAGAACCTCCAATAAAAGGCCCAGCCTTGGCTCGGCCTACCCATTTTGAGGTTTAATGGTACAGAAATCAAATTACAAAAATTAAAGAGTGGTAAGTAAAGACCTCCAATGGATGGCCCAGCCTTGGCTTGGCCCTCTCTTTTAGGGTTTAATGGTGCAGAAATTAAATTACAGGAAGTAAAATGACGATAAGTAAATTACAGTAAATAAAGGACCTCCAACGAGTGGGCTTTGCTCTTCCCAATCTGGGGTTTGGTATTGCGAAAATTAAATTGCAGGAATTAATTGCTATAAATAAAAGACCTCCAACGGGTGGGTTTTACCCTTCCCATTCTGGGGTTTGAATCCTTTAAAATTAAATACAACAAATTAATTGAACAATTTGAGCCAAAACCCACAGACAGGTTAGCTGAGAAGTTGGTGTGCATTCAAGGGCTTGTCTGGGCCAATTTTACACTTCCGTGGGATTTGCCGTTGATGTGGGGTCGTCCTTTTACCTGACATAAAATATGGGAAAATGTGGGGTAAGTGTAGAGAATCTGAACTAGTTTGTACTTCGAGCCGGAGAGAGTAAAAAGAACACTTAGCTTCAAATCTGAGATGGATTCACTGTAGTTAGAACTCAATTCAGCACCGGCTCCCAAGGTATCTACGTCTCAAGCTTAGTTACACGAGCTTATCTTCCTATTCTTGAGCTTATAGCAGACTCTGCACGGAGTTTCCACATCAAGGCCTTACCTCAGCAATTCACGCAAGGCTACAAGTGCAAGCAGGGGGAAGCTCCTCCAAAGCTACTTCGATCTGAGGTAGCAATGGCATTTTTCCAAGGGAAATTTTTCTTCTAAGGAGACTCTGGGCACGAGCCAGGGCTTCAAATCCTTAGGACACTTTGTTCTTCTCGAAGCAAATCTTGATAATTTGCACACTTCAAGAAAGCGTCTCGGCTAGCGCATAGATAGAAGTAGATCATGAACATGCGGCTTTGCACCTGGATGTCGAAGAGCTGCTTGACCAATATTCAGCATCAGTTTTTTTTTAAATCTCTTGAAGGAGGCAAAGAGCGCCAAGTAATCAAGAACATGGAATTCTAAGAGATGATTTGGGTAGGATTCTTTTTCTCGTATTTCCAGAATATCCTGGTTCGAAAAAGAAGTTTATCCCTCGTGTCCATAAGAAGAACCTCTCGAGAATTGATGGCATCCATTATGTACCCCTCCTCTACCTCAGCACGTTTCAATTGCATAACAGACTTCACAATCTCATCTTTCTCCGCTTGATCAAGAAGCCCGAGAAGCTGATAACAAGTGACGGGGATGTCGACGGCGGCGTTTCGAGTCGACGGATTCTTCCAAAACGCGAACCGTCTGGGTGGGGATAGAGATGGGAGCTGCTTTGATTTGTCTCATAGCAAGTACCAGTTGATTTCCATAGTCGCATCTCGCCGGTCCAAATGTTTCGCCGGTGAGACACTTAGAACGTACCTGCACAAGAACGTCATGTCCATCTCCAACATGACCTTTAACCATGGCAATATGCTCATTCCCATTAAGCAGTGATCTGTAATAGAAGTCCATGAAAGGTCTCCACGGTAGATGTCCATGGACCTCATAGGCAACATTAGAGCTCTGCTATTCAACATTGACTAGAACCTTACAATGTCCCACGTCAAGACCAATGTTATCGGGAACACGTCCAATAAACCAACATGAGTTAAGGACAATTTTCTCATAGTCTATGTTGGCCTTGGTGGTAATCTCTTTGAAGATCATGACTATGTTGCCCTCGGTGTAGACCTCACAAGCAACTTTCGCCTATGGAGAAGCGTATCAACTTTGCAGCAAGATAGACCTCTTCTGGTTCACCCACCATGAACGTGAGTGCGCTGGCTTCAGTAGCAATAACACCTCAGGAAATGGGTACCTCCAGCAGATGAGCTTGCACGAGGACAGCGCTTCTCCAATTCGTTAAGACGTTAGCAACTCGCCATGATATGTTGCAGCGATTCTCTTGTCCTCTAGAGCCGTAAGACGGTCTCTAACATTTTTATTAGAAGAGTTACGCTTTCTGCAACGGCTTGAAACAGTTCTAACCTTCTCTTCTCCAAGCTCAAGCGTAGGGATGATTCAGAAGAGGTGGGTGTGGGTGTAGTCGAGCAAGTTTTCGGTTTGCCAAGACAACTGGTCCAGCATCTGAGTGTAGACGCCATCCTTCTTCGTCGGACCTGTCGTCGAGCTTCTTGGATTTGACGCTCAAACTTGGGGAAGCGAAGTTTGGGGCGTTTTGGGAGTTCCAAGAGAGCAATGGAGCCATCACCCTCTTGAACCTGCGAGTATCGTTCTCATATAGGGCAAGGTGGTAGCTCCATATGACAAATCTTGACGTCCCAGTCGTGTGTTTTCCCCCGGAATGGAAAAGTCTGCCCTCTCCCCTGAGCGAAGATTCGGGTATTTTGCTACTCCCTGAAAGAATCATCCACCGGAGACGAGGTGTTGGTCTAGAGAAAAGCCAGCCGCCCTCTCTCCTTTTTCCTTTCATTTTTTTTTCGGGGCCCCACTTTGTCGTCAACTTTTTTCCTTCAAAATGGTTGGATGAAGATGCTTAATGTCAAAAGTTGGGATCACAATTGTGGGTTCAATGTCTGGTGCCACCTTGTGTCCACTTTCTCTCTTTTTTTCTAAAGGGCAGTGATTTTCCATCTTTTTGACCATTCCATGACATCTTTTGAAACAGACATAATGACCACCTTCGTTTAATCTCTTCTTTTGTCCTCTTCTGATAGGCAAATTCCACAGACAAGTTAAACTGCAACCATTACTAGTCACAGTACTAATAAACAAGAATATGAACCAAGCTTTGGACAGATTATAGAGTACTGGCCGAGAGAGAGATTGTCACGAGCGAAGGGACGGCCAAGCTGTACCAACTCCTCATCAGCATCAATGGGCGAGTAACCTGTGGTGTCACTGGACAACCTTTCGTGCTCAACAAATAAGTAGATCCCGTTAAATGATTAATTGAATTTGAAGGACTGAACTCAAAAACAAAAAGTGCACCATCAAGCCGTTGGAAAATTTGGACTATTAGAGGATAATGTCACGACCCCATAAATGTAAAAATCACAAATTACAGAGCTAAAATGAATTTTCTATAATAATAATTTTTTTTAATTAATCCAAAAAATGAGATTAATAAAGTGATTCCCGATTCGAAATTAATTTTTGTAGATTTTCTTTGGAGAAAATCAAGAAAAAATTAAAACAAAAATACTGACTATTTTTTATATTTTTGTGGCCTCAAATACTATTTTTATTAAATATTTTCCTAATTTCTAAAAAAATATTAAAATAATACAAAAATATGAAAAATTATTTTTTGTTCAAAATTGGTTCCCTAGGCTTGGCCAAGGCTCCCAAAGTTGATTTTTTAATTTTCTCATTTTTCTTGATTTGTTTAATGAATTTTCGAAAATAAAAATGCCGAAAAATGCTAAAAATATGAAAAATCATTTTTGTCAAAATTGGTTCCTTAGGCTTGGCCAAGGTCCCCAAAGTTGGTTTTTTTTTTTAGTTTTATGAATTTTTATGGATTTTTTATTTATTTTAAAAGGGAAAAGATGATTAAAAATCAAGTGTCAACAGTTGCCCCTCTTTGAAAGGAAGCTTGGTAGAGGTTCATTTCAAAGATGAGATGACACCTGAATCCTAATCGTCTCAACACAAGGAAATAAAAAGAGTCGTGACATTTGATCTCCAATACATATCTACGTAAGTTCTGATCGAGACTCGATTTGAGGAGGCTTATGAAGTGAGGGAGAGATAGAGTGGAGAGGTTACCTGGCACAAACCTGCCTGTCGTATAGCCGTTGCTTGACATGAATGCTCTTTGAATAGATACCCAAAGGTTCATTCTAATGATACTCCAGGGAGGTTTAAGCTTTGACCCGTATGGTGGGTCAACCGATGGTGGAGTTCCTAATGAAAGGACTTTATTAGCGATCTATCCTACTTAAAGGATTCGCTTGCATTTTGACCTGTATGGTAGGTCACCCCATGGCAGAGTTCCTAATGAAAGGACTTTATTAGTGATATATCCTACTTAAAGGATTCGCTTGCATTTTGACCTGTATGGTAGGTCACTCTATGGCAGAGTTCCTAATGAAAGAACTCTAGTAGCGATCTATCCTACTTAAAGGATTCGCCCTAATTTTGACCTGTATGCTAGGTCACCCCATAGCATCCTAATAAAAGGACTCTAGTAGCAATCTATCCTACTTAAAGGATTCGCCTGAATTTTGACTTGTATGGTGGGTCGTACCATAATAGAATTTCTAGTTAAAGGATTTTACTGAGTAGTTTACCCGATGTCGAGTTCACCGAAGAAAATGCCTGTAAGAAGGGCTTTGTGCCTGTAAGAAGGACTTTGAATATGGTACACCCGATGTGGGATCTACCGAAAGAGTGCCTGTAAGAAGGACTTTGTGCCTATAGGAAGGACTTTTGAAAACGACTCACCCAATGTGGGATTTGCCGAAGGAGTGCCTAAAGGAAGGACTTCGTGCCTGTAAGAGGGACTTGACGCTTGTAGAAAGGACTTCGTGCCTATAGAAATGACTTTTGAAAACGGACCGTTCCATATTGGGTTTTCCAATGGAAGGGCTCCAGAGACGGCATATCTAACTAAAAGGGCTCGTCTATATGAAGCTTGCGACTTAGAACTTGGGAATGGATCATTCTGTGTTAGAAGTCACTAGTGATTACTTAAATGTCACCTTTCTCGGGTAAACAGAAGAGGTATTGACTGAAAAAATGATTTTTGGGTGATAATCTGGGATCTGGAGAGAGCAGGAATCCTGCCGAAGCTCAACCCGATTTAACTTACTATGAAGGGTGCCATTCTGGGATTTGGGAGATCAGAAATCCTGCAGAAGCTCAAACCCGATTTAACTTACCATGAAGGGTGCCATTCTGGGATCCAGAAATCCTGCAAAAGCTCAAACCCGAATTATATTCTCCTATCGCTTTAGGAATGAACTAAGAGGCAGAAGTCAAAATACCTCAATATTCTATTTTCGAGACGAATCATGCTTCATTGAAGAAGGTGAATAACTGTATGTGCCATAATGGATTCGAGCACCCTAACAATTGTCAGAATTCATTCTGTTGAAAGGTTCAGGTTGAAGACATACTTACTTGAGGATTTGGAAGAAATGCCTGGTGGTTTCTTGACAATAATTGTCGAATGAATTTCGAGACCTTGAAAGATAACTCAAACATCGGGAATGTGTTACCTATCAGGCAGTGTCAGAGGTAACATGTGCAAGCATTTTCATCAATGAGTTCATTGGTTCATGCAAAACCACTCAGCGAGTTTGCAATGATTAGAGGCGATCTATATAGTAACTCATGATGCAATTAATCAACATGTGAATCATGCATGACTATTCTGCCAAATTTGCATTACCGGTTCTGTTCAAAGGAGGTTAGCATGGTATGAACACCTCGAACGTAATCTGAATGGGGGACTTCAGTCCGAAAGGCTTTCTCTCACTCTCGAGAAAGACTGTTCATCCTGATTGCAGGATTGAAAAGGAAATCACTCAGTCTCACCATCATCGCATTCAGCAAGGGTCTGAGTAATCTCGCAATTGGTACAATCAAGCGGATCTGGAGGTCTGAATTAGGATCATAATGTAGGTTGGGTCAAAGGCTAACTAAAGGGGACTCTTTTGAGTTAAGGCCATTAACAAATAAAAGTCTCCATCGTCTGCTCCGGGTTTACAAGTCAAAAACCCTGTAAAAATGAGAGAGAAATAGTCTTACTCGTACCTTTTCTAGCGATGCCTCAAATCATTTAACTCTACTTTAATTCAAGTGCCTTAATCAGAAAAGGCTTTCACGGATTGTAACGTAGATTGGGATTGGGGACTAGGGAAGTACGAGCCTTATTTTGGCCCAAAAAATATATGAGGTGGGTTTGACATTGGTGATAATCGCATCTTTATCACTAGTCTCAGCCCTCAGAATAATCTTCAAAGAGCACCATCATTGTATGAGAATGGCATCAACTTCTACTAATACCGTCGTCGATCTTAAATGATGTACACTTCAACAGTATATTTGCAGTCTGACTCATTCAAAGAATTTTCTCTTGCAATCAGGTCCCATCGGGGATTTATAAGAGGAGATAGTATGTTTTCACTGAGTTTTCAAAGGCATTCAAAAACGAAAATTGATTTGAATGGGCATTGGCCTTGCTTTTGACTAGCGCTTTGCTTTTTCATGCCCGGGATTGATTTTTCTTTCTTTCTTTTGCCTATTTATCTTTTCTGTTCTGTTTTGAAAAAAAGAATTTCCAAAAATTGTGCCATATACACATGTATATTAAAAAATTGGCACACTGGAGGAGTCAACTCAAAAACTCTTCGTAGACCTATTTCTTTTGAGTTCTTCTGCCTTGAGGGTGGTGCCATCTTCATCTTGGAATAGGCAATGATTACTAACGGGATTTTAAGAAATGAATATGCAAGCTCAATCGGGTGATGCAAAGGATATGAGTGTATTAGATAGAGTAACGAATGCTTTTCGTCGTTTTAAGGCACTTGAATTACGTACGAGATTGAAAGCAAAGAAGCACTCGAAAAATTAATGTTAGTCCGATCAAAAAAATTTCTAACCATTTACCTCATGCTATTGCTAGGATTACCTCCATTCGACCTCGATGTGGGGTGATTCTTGATAAGGCTACGAAATGAAACCGCCGCTCAAATGGGTTGTCTATGGTCACCTGTAGTGTTTTGGATAGAGAAACGATCGCCTCCTTCCCTCGGCTATCGTACCATTTGTGAGAAAAACCATTGCCTTGGGGAAAACAGAATCTGCTTAGCACACGACTCACTGTGGCTTAAAATGTAGGACGTATATGGAAATGGGTTGCCTTTCATCATCCCGTTATGCCCATTCTACGCATTTGATGCATCATGTGCAGTTTATACTCCAAGTCAGAAATTGGCGAATTCAACATACAGAATAGTCATGCGTAACACAATGCATATGTGGCAGTTTTAGCATCACAGATGTTTAGAGAATGTGCAAGTATGGAAGAGAATTTCTCAAAAATGGGAGAATTTGAATTGCCCTTAGACGTGTGGGCAGATCGAACAAATTGGGGAGCTTACTCCATAAGCCAAGGAATGGCTTATCTCTGACTTTGCCCCTGAATAACAAAATGCATGGGTGAAATGAATGCAATAGGCTTTTTCAATGTTAACAACCGTCATGGTCGTGGTCGAATGCCCCTGCAAGAAAGGAGTAGAGAAATTATCTTAGAAACCAAATAATTTAGAATATCCCTCCTTTTCAACTGGGGCTCTTGTCATCAATTTGCCCCATTTTCATCAGAATGGATTTCATTAGATACATTTTTGCCCCCTTGGGGCTGTCTTCTTCAACATGTTAAATGTTAGTGTAATATTTCCTATCAAAAATAAAGGAGACGTGTCAGCCAGTATTGAAAGGAATAACCTGGAAACGATACTGGTTTACCCTTCACTACAGAGTGAACTTGACAACCCTTGACGAGTTTTCACGGTTTCCGTTTCGGTGAACGGGCCCCTTTCGTGATGGACTCACTGACATTGGCGTCGATATCGAGGTAATCCTGTAAAAAGGTAAATGCGTAAGAAATTGTTTTTTTATTTACTACTTACAACATTCCCCACCCTTTGATTTAACTCGGGACATTTCGGACCACTGTCATCCTCCCATGCATTTGATCCACGATCCACAGGCATCCATGGATCCTCCCTTCACAGGGTTAATCTTCGGATGGCGCATCTTGTCTTATGGGCAATTCTACGCCACAATACTCTCCAAGGTAATTTACAACCACCTGTTGAGACGGAAAAAGTAATTCATAATTCGAAACGATCGGGGTAAATTTGAACGATACAAAATTACCCTCCTTTGAGATTGCTTGGGTTTTTCGTTCGTATTTTTTGTTTTTTTTTCAATTGAAACACGAAAGATTGCAAAAGAAAGCAAGAAAAATCCAATCCCGGGCATGCAAATTCTTGAAAACAGAAGGGATCCAATTTTAATAGAGCAATTGAGGGTAAATTGAAACGATATGGAGTTACCCTTGAGTTTACACGAATTTTTACTCGCCATTAATATTTTCCCCAGTTTGGTGAACAGGTTTGAGCATTTAACGGGGGAAGGGAAACGATTACTTCTTGCTTTACATTAATTCAGACATTCATAAATAGCAGCAGAAAATATCTCATCAAGGTAAAGTATATGCATCCGTTCAGGGTTGATTTTCTTCCTCTACAGGCTCTCTAGTGGTCAGCAAGCTTTCATTCCGGATCAGGTACGCATCGGCCATGTTGAAGGTCCGGTGATCACTGACTTCGAAATACAGGCTGAGTATGTGCATCATAGCCACCGGTGCTTTACCGACGTCGAACTGGTTAATCATGGTGAAAAGCTCGTCGTCATGCCTACTTGGTGGTGATCTGTCCCCTCTTTCTCGGAGGTATCACTGCTGATCCCATAGGGTTGGTCTTTTTGTACCCTCCTCCAACAGAACTTGATCCTGTTATGAATTGATCTAACTCACCTCTTAATCGGGCGTTCTCGATCTTCAGGTACTGTCTTCATCGAGTGTGAGGAGGCTATGGCAGCTGGGGCAAGTGGTGGCGTCGAAAGCTTCCTTATACCTCTTGTTCTCTGCTCGGAGTTTTTCATTTTTAGCTTTTAGAAACTCAACTTCATTGCGCTCGTATTGAGTCCTTACTCGGGTTCGCCTATTTTGAAACCAAAACTTGATTTGCATAGGGTTCAGCCCTGTTTCTTGGCTTAGTTCTATTCTTTGTTTGTCATCCGGCATAGGGTACCTTCTGAAGAAATCTTCAAGCTTTTGAATCTAACACTCGGTGTGACGCCGACGACGCTTCCTTTGGCCATGATTATTGTTGTCTCTATCTTTATTGAGATCTTGTACGTCATAGGCGAAAGGGCTAGGCTCCATGGTATGAATTCCAAACATGGCCTCGAACTCTGCATCTCTCATATTCAGCAAGTAACAATAGTTCTCGAGTGTGTTGGGTTGAGACATTTCTCGATTGATTAACGGTTCCTCAAGGTTCGCTACTCTCTCTTGTATTTTTTCACTCTCCCTGAATCTTTTCTTATGAGCGACCCGTATATGCTTTGAAAACTCTCGTCTGAGTGCGGATGAAAATTATGAGGGGAACGCCTCTTTAAAACTTAGGTGTGGATTCAGAAATCGTATCGCTCCCACCGAGATTTCTTCTTTCTCGACTTTTCATCGTATCTCTTGCTCGGCTCGTCTTCCTTCATCTTTTTATGGTAGGGGGCCCCTGTCGTTATCTCCACCGTCGATTTTGTGGCGAGTTCTCTAATAAGACGAGTCATATCTTCTTTTCTGCCGAAATTTCTTTGTCTCCCACTCGGCTCATCTTTTCCTTCTTCATTTTTCAAAGTTGGTGGCTTCCCGTCAAACTTTTTTGCAGAGTTGTCGGATTTTGCTTGCTCGAGAATGCAGACGAGTAGTGGATTCGAGCCAACAGGGGTGATACCGATAGAGAATGGCAGATAGGAAAATTTGATTGATTGATACTATCACTGTGAAATCAATGTTTAACTCGGCGCAGATTATCACTTTCACGTTCCAGTCGTCTGCTTCACTTCTCTCCTCTATCTTTTTCGTATTCTGCTTGTCAGCCTAAATTCTCTCCTCTATCTTGATAATGGCCAGTCTTCCCACGCAAATCTTCCAGCTGAAGTTATGTTCAAATGGGAGAGGCTTTATCACCTTCTTGGCTAAGTTATGCTTACATAGCCCTCATCCCGGTGTGGAAGCTGAGATCCTTAGTTTGTTCAGGAGATAAAATGCTTCTTCCGTTGTGGGCACCAACTTGGAGAGGGAATACAGGGCATTCTCCTCACGTCTTCATCAATTTTCTGGAGTCTTGCCGGAACACCAGGAAACGGTCACTTTATCCCGCATCATGAAAGCTCGCTATCAGGATCGATTAGAATGCTTAGCGTTTGCAGAACACTCGGTTGCCCGGTAAAAGAAGACCATCAGGTCCACCGATGAACGGTGTCTCCCCGTTGGTTCACGAAAGAGAGAAGCTGGTAGAGCGCCTTGCTTTAAAGCAGACTTACTTTGAGCATATCTGAGCGATATCTGTGATGAAGTTTAGATGCAAGTAGGCTGGAGGAGAGGCTCGACGATCTAACGGCGGATATAGATTTCGAGAGGGACTTGATCGACAATTTAAAACTCGCCATTGAACACCATGAATTAATGCAGCCAAACACAAGGAGAAATGTACCTACCTGTTCTTCAAGCTTGCAGATCTCGAATCCCAGGTCGCCTAGTGTAGGCAGAGCATTAATTTCATGGAGAGCTAGTTGAGCTCTTTTGTGATGCTTTTAGGGCTCAGTTTGGCTTACTTTTCCACCTCAATGACTATTGTAAGGCTTGATGACTGAATGAGAGAAAAGTTTCACATGTTTGTGCTTTTATTTTTCATGCAACCCCTTCTTCCGCATAGCATGGTAGAACGATTTGAGGTGTCGAAGACGTCGAGGCTTAACGTTCTTCTTGATGCTCTTGTTAGCTGCCGTAAATGATGATATCAAGAACATCAAGAAATTTTAGACAGCGGACCCTGCTAGCCACCTTGAGCCTCGTGAGCTAGTCGTTTGAATTATTATAGATATGACCACTCGGTCAGCGTGCCAAATGAATTAGGCCACCTGTTGCGTGCCCCACTTCATTCATGCTTTGTCCCTTTCGGCGTCCACTTGTCTATGTCGATTGTGGATAGTGTCGGCAGAAATGCCATTGGGCCATACTTAGTAATAAAGTACCGGTCCTTCCAAAGTCCTCAACGTGGTTCAAATCCGAGGAAGGTAAAAGGCAAGCCTTTGTTCGATTTAATCAGAAAGGTATGGCAAGATTGTGTTAATATACTTGCTTCATGGGCTCTAATTACGCAATCCGTGCCTTTTCAAACAAAATTACAAGATCCCTCCAATACATTAAAAATGCCCCAATGTCTGATCCGAATACATTTACGGCCCATCAAAATACAAAGCCCATACGTGCCTACTAATTGACAATGTTTCTGACTCTGGGGGATCGATCTCATCGCTTGCCCCCGGGTTATTAGTGAAGGCATTGGCAATTTCCCATCCTTTTGCATTCTCAAGGTCATTCCTGGGCATGTTATCACCGATGAGCCCAATCTTGCTCTTGTTCGGGGTACCTATGATTCCCTGCAAAAGTAAATGAAATAATTAGTATGTGATCCAAGAGAGGTCGGTCCATGACTCCTACATTAGTTCAATTTTGTTTTCAATTTTAGGAGAAATTAGAGAAAACTTGCTTAGAAAAACACGGTGAATTTTTTTAGAAAGAATTTCCTTGCAGATTTTATAGCTTGAAAAATGTGGTAAAATCTCTTGACGTTATCAAATTTTATTAAAAGAAAGAATTTTCTTCTTTTATCAAAATGAATTTTCAGGGGTAAATTTGTCAAAAAAATTTTGTTTTCATTGAAGTAGGAAAGATGTGACAAAATCTTTTATTGGTTAACGAAATTCCTCGAAAAGATTTTTCCGCATTCATTCTTTTTAGAAATGGGACACAAATTTGATTTTATCTTCTTTTGAGAAAAATGATCACGATATTAAGTTCAAAATTTGACCAACACCTAACATGGACCGACCAAAAATAAATACAAGATGAAGTTAGAAAAACTTACTTTCACCGTGAAAAATATGAAGAAGGTCACATAGACATGTAACGTGAATCGTGAGTTTAAGTCTTAGCCTATCTACTCTAAAGGTTGACAAATTAAGCTGAAAGACTTACGGCAAGGCGATAATCTCGCGCACATAATCAAGATTAGCTGTGATCCCACGACGTAACCAGGATTAGTCGAGGCCATCCTACTTCGGCTGCTCGAGCTAAAAATTAAAACACCGCTTTGGTAATCTTACCAAACCTGAGGCGTAACATTTAAAACTCATTTTTGAAAAGGGTTCGGGATTGAATATGTGGCTAACTTTCGATGAATCCCACGCCGAACGCTAGAACCAAATCACAATTCCATTCTAAAAGTAGTGGCGCAGGTCCGACCACGGGACATGTGTGATGTAGTGCTAAAACAATTAATCAAGCACTACAATTAATATGCAAACACCGCTTCAAAAATGCGCAAAATTAAACAAACAATTCTAACACCAAGCCCGCAAAACCAAGGTTGTGTCAAAACACTCCACCCCTTATAACTCCCTGTCTGCAAAAACATATAACACATGTAGAATGAGTTCTAAGCAAGATTGCTAAAAGCGAGATATCCATGAAATATTCATTGGCCTAAGTCCACTAAGGCTTTTAAGATTTCGAAAAAATTCAAGTACTCTAATTAGTGTATTCTTTTTCGAAAATTCAAAAATTCCAGTCCCCAGTGGAGTTGCCAGTCTGTCGCGTCCCGAAAATTTTTGATCGGTGGAAAATTCTCATGTTAACGAAACTATCAGGTTAATTAGATTTGACTAACTTAATACGGACTCTCCCAAGTCCTACCGAATCGCAACTTTGGTTTTTGTTCAAATGATTTTAGAATTTGGAGTCGCCACTAATCATTTTTGGTAGGTCGATTAGAAACCTAAGTAAATTAGCGGGAGAAATAAATACTTCTACGGACCAGAGATTATGAGTTCGAGGACTTGGTTACACTAGTTAATTAAATTAATGCCCTTTCGGTACCTTAATTTTCATGGGTATCCAAATTTGGCGACTCGAGCTTGGTTTACTCCTAAGGCTCTAGTAAGGTGTTCTCTTTTTTGTATTCACTTTTAGATAAAAATACATGGATGGTAATGGATGCATGGATAAGCAAAATATGACTATGTACATGCAGACGCGCGAACGTTATACATACAAATACAGATGTGCAGTCATGAATATGCGAGCATAGATATACAAGTATGACATGCAAACGGGAACGTGCGTCACATGTGAACATGCATCACAGCGAGCGTGGACACGTAAATACGGCACACGAACGTGGATATACAAATAAAGCGCAGCGAAGAACGCAGACATGCGGATGCGATATACGAAGGCGGACGTGTAGACAAGACATACGTATGTGGACATGCAGATGCAACATGCATATATGGACTTGCGAATGTAGGTATATAGATATAGACAGGCAGATACAAAAACATGCAAATAAAATTATACAGATACGAAAACGTACGAATACGACATGCATAAACGAAGACACACAAATACTATATGCGAACGCGACACGCGTACGTAGCCGTACAAACGCGACATGCGTACGTGGACGTATGTACGCGACACGCGTACGTGGACGGGGAATGCAAAACGCGTACGTGGACGTGCATACGCGATATGCGTACTTAAACGTGTGTACGCGACATGTGTACGTAGACATGTATACGCGACATGCGTACGAGGAAGTGGCAACGTGGACATGTGTTCGTGGATATGCGTACGCGACATGCGTACGTGTACGTGCGATCGTGGACGTGCGAACGCGGACATGCACCCGTAGACGTGCGAACTTAACATGCGTACCCGACATGTAAATTTAGGACATGCGAACTCGACACACGAATGAATTATTAAAAATAGGATTGGCCAGTCGAAAATGGCCCATTCCTAGTTTTTTGGGATTTTTTCTGAGTTTTCTGGAATTTTTCAAGACCATTTACTTATGCAGGGCAAAATCGTCATTTTGGAAAAATCAGGAAGGAAACTCACCAAAAATAAAGATTGACCAATCGAGATGGCCCGTTTCTTAATTTTGAGATTTTTGAGGAGGATTTTTTTTAGACAATTTGCCTATAAGGGGGCGGAATCGTCATTTTGAAAGATCGGGAAGGAATTCATCAAAAATAGGATTGGCAAGTCGAAATGACCCCTTTCCTAATTGTGAGAGATTTTTCTTTCTAATTCTTAATGAATACGCATGAATAATGCTATGTGAAATGCATATGAATGACATTTTTTTTGTATTTTCAAAGCATTAAAAATTCCCTGAAACCGAAAGAGGGAGTGAGCTAACGAATTTTTTGCAGTGTTACGATCTCAGCAGGTGGCTCAGCCTACTCATTCTGGGCTCTGACGATACAGGAATTAAACTGCGGAAATAAAGTACCACCAGTGGATGGCTCAACTTGGTTCAGCCTATCCTTGGGGTTTAATAGTACAGAAATTAAATTACAGGGAATTAAATTGCAGTAAATAAAGAACCTCCAACAATGGGCTCGGCCTTGATTCGGCCTATCCATTTTAAGGTTTGATGGTACAGAAATTAAATGCATGGAATTAAATTTACATAATAAAGAGCTTCAAGAAAGGGCCGGCCTTGGCTCGGCCTACTCCATGATTTGGGGTTTGATAGTACAGAAATATTGCAGAAAATTAAATTGCAATACATAAAGAACCTCCAATAAGGGGCCCAGCCTTAGCTCGTTTACCCATTTTGGGGTTTGATGGTACAGAAATTAAATTACAGGAAATTAAATTGCGATAAATAAAGAACCTCTAACAAAGGGCTCGGCCTTGGCTTGGCCTACCCATTTTGGGGTTTGATGGTACAGAAAATAAATTACGAAAATTAAAGTGCGGTAAGTAAAGACCTCCAATGGATAGCCCAGCCTTGGCTTGGCCCTCCCTTTTGGGGCTTAATAGTGCAGAAATTAAATTACAGAAAATAAAATAACGGTAAGCAGAATACAGTAAATAAAGGACCTCCAACGGTGGGCTTTGCCCTTCCATTCTGGGGTTTGATATTGCGAAAATTAAATTGCAGGAACTAATTGCTATAAATAAAAGACCTCAACGGGGAGGCTTTGCCCTTCCCTTTGGGGTTTTTGGGGCTTGAATCCTTTAAAATAAAATACAACAAATTGATTCAACAATTTGAGCCAAAACCACACAGACAAGTCAGCTGAGAAAGTTGTGTGTGCATTCAGGGGCTTGTCTGGGCCGATTTTACACTTCCGTGGGATTTGCCGTTAATGTGGGGTCGTTCTTTTACCTAACATAAAATCATGGGGAAAATGTGGGGTAAGCTGTAGAGAATCTGAACTAGTTTGTACTTCGAGCTGGAGAGAGTAAAAGGAACACTTAGCTTCAAATATGAGATGGATTCACTATAGTTAGAACTCAATTCAGCAACGGCTCTCAAGGTATCTATGTCTCACGCTCAATCACACGAGCTTATCTTCCTATTCTTGAGCTTCTAGCAGACTCTGCACAGAGTTTCCACATCAAGGCCTTACCTCAGCAATTCACGCAAGGCCGCAAGTGCAAGTAGGGGGAAGCTCCTCCAAAGATACTTCAATCTGAGGTAGCAATGGCATTTTCCCAAGGGAAATTTTACTTCTGAGGAGACTCTGAGCACGAGTAAGGGCTTCAAATCCTTAGGACACTTTGTTCTTCTTGAGGCAACTCTTGAAAATTTGCACACTTCAAGAAATCATCTCGGCTAGTGCCATAGATAGAAGTAGATCATGAACATGTGGCTTTCTATCTGGATATGTCGAAGAGCTGCTTGACCAATATTCAGCACCAGTATTTTTTTTTAAAAATCTCTTGAAGAGGCAAAGAGTGCCATGTAATCAAAGAACATGGAATTCTAAGAGATGATTTGGGTAGGATTCTTTTTCTCGTATTTCTAGAATATCTTGGTTCGAAAATAGAATTTTATCCCTCGTGTCCATTAGAAAAACCTCTCGAGAATTGTGGCATCCATTATGTACCCCTCCTCTACCTCAGCACGTTTCAATTGCATAACAGACTTCACAATCTCATCTTTCTCTACTTGATAAGAAGCTAGAGAGAGCTAATAACAAGTGACGGGAATGTCGACGAGGGCGTTTCGAGTTGGCGAATTCTTTCAAAACGCGAACCGTCTGGGTGGGGATAGAGATGGGAGCTGCTTTGATTTGTCTCATAGCAAGTACCAGTTGATTTCAATAGTCACATCTCGCCGCTCTAAATGTATCGCGGTGAGATACTAAGAACGTACCTGCACAAGAACGTCATGCCCATCTCCAACATGACCTTTAACCATGGCAATATGCTCATTCCCGTTAAGCAGTGATCTGTAATAGAAGTCATGAAAGGACTCCACGGTAGATGTCCATGGACCTCATAGGCAACATCAGAGCTCTGCTATTCAACATTGACCAGAACCTTGCAATGTCCCATGTCAAGACCAATGTTATCGGGAACATGTCCAATAAACCAACATGAGTTAAAGACAATTTTCTCATAGTCTACGTTGGCCTTAGTGGTAATCTCTTTGAAGACCATGACCATGTTGCCCTCGGTGTAGACCTCACAAGCAACTTTCGCCGATGGAGAAGCGTAACAACTTTGCAGCAAGTCCTTACCCAAAAAAAACAACTTTGCAGCAAGATAGACCTCTTCTGGTTCACCCACCATGAACGTGAGTGCACCGGCTTCAACAACAATAACACCTCTGGAAATGGGTACCTCCAGCAGATGAGCACGCACGAGGACAGCGCTTCTCCAATCCGTTAAGATGTTAGCAACTCGCCATGATAGGTTGCAGCAATTCTCTTGTCCTCTAGAGCCATAAGACGATCTCCATCATTTTTATTAGAAGAGTTGCGCTTTCTGTAACGGCTTGACACATTTCTAACCTGATCTCTTGCAGCTCAAGCGTAGGGATGATGATGAAGAGGTGGGTGTCTGTGTAGTCGAGCAAGTTTTCGCGTTCCCAGGAGAACTGGTCCAGCATCTAAGTGTAGACGTCGTCCTTCTTCGTCGGACCCATCGTGGCTTCTTTGATTGACGCTCAAACGCGGGGAAGCGAAGTTTGGGGCGTTCTGGGAGTTCCAGGAGAGCAACAGAGCCATCGCCTTCTTGAACTTGCGAGTATCGTTCTCATATAGGGCAAGTTGGCAGCTCCATATGACAAATCTTGACATCCAATCGTATGTTTTCCCCCGGAATGGAAAAGTCCCCCCTCTCCCCTGAGCAAAGATTCTGGGTATTTTGCTACTCCTGAAAGAATCATCCACTGGAAACGAGGTGTCGGTCCAGAGAAAAACCAGCTCCCTCTCTCCTTTTCCTTTCTTTTTTTTTTCCAGGCCCCACTCTGTCGTCAACTTTTTTCCTTCAAAATGGTTGGACGAAGATGCTTAATGTCAAAAGTTGGGATCACAATTGTGGGTTCAATGTTGGTGCCACCTTGTGTCCACTTTCTCTCTTTTTTTCTAAAGTGCAGTGATTTTCCATCTTTTGACCATTCCATGACATCTTTGAAACAGACATAATGACCACCTTTGTTTAAGCTCTTCTTTGTCCTCTCTAAAGGCAAATTCCACAGACAAGTCAAACTGCAACCATTCCTAGTCATAGTATTGATAAACAAGAATATGGACTAAGCTTTGGACAGATTATATAGTACTGGCCGAGAGAGAGATCGTCACGAGCGAAGGGACGGCCAAGCTGTACCAACTCCTCATCAGCATCAATGGGCGAGTAACCTATGGTGTCACTGGACAATCTTTCGTGATCAACAAGTAAGTAGATCCCATCAAATGATGAATTGAATTCGGAGGACCGAACTCAAAACAAAAAGTGCACCCATCAAGCCGTTGAAAAATTTGGACTATTAGAGGAAAATGTCACGACCCCATAAATGTAAAAATCACAAATTACAGTGCTAAAATGGAATTTTCTATAATAATAATTTTTTTTAATAATCCAAAAATGAGATTAACAAAGTGATTCCGATTCGAAATTAATTTTTGCAGATTTTCTTTGGCAAATGAGAAAAAATTAAACAAAAATACTGACTATTTTTATATTTTGTGGCCTCAAATACTATTTTTATTAAATATTATCCTAATTTTAAAAAATATTAAAATAATACAAAAAATATGAAAATTATTTTTTTGTTCGAAATTGGTCCGTAGGCTTGGCCAAGGCTTCCAAAGTTGATTTTTCATTTTTCTCATTTTTTCTTGATTTTTTTTATTTATGAATTTTCGAAAATAAAATTCGAAAATTGCTAAAATGTGAAAAATCATTTTGTCAAATTGGTTCATTAGCTTAGCCAAGGTCCCCAAAGTTGATTTTTTTTTTAATTTTATGAATTTTTATGGATTTGTTATTTATTTTAAAGGAGAAAAAATGATTAAAAATCAGGTGTCAACACCGCTCCTCAAGGAAATCTAAGCCGACCGCGGCGTAAGGGAGAGTTACGCAGTGGCGCAAGGAGGCTGAGACGCACCAGGGGGTGATCACAGGTACTATTTCTCTCTATGGTCATACTACGTATCCATTGTTCGATCCTGGAGCTTCGCAGTCTTTTGTGTCTGAGCAATTCGTTGCATTGTCTGGATTAGATGTTAGCCCTTGGATGTCATGTTGCATGTGGCATCCCATTAAAGGATAGAGTGATCATCCGTAGGGTGTAGGGGTGTAAGATAGCTTTGGGTTGGTAGGGAGGAAGTAATCGACTTGGTTGTCTTACCAATGTTTGACTTTGATGTGATTGTGGGTATGGACTGGTTAGTTAGACATGGAGTCATCATTGACTGTAGTAGAGTGTGATTCAACTTAATCCAGTGGGCTCCCCTAGGTATGAATTTTTGGAAACCGAGAGGAAACACTCGATTCCTTAGAATTCGTCCCTGGAAGCGACTAGACTGATGGACGAAGGGTGTCAAGGATTTTTGGCTTCAGTGATGGATTCGTCGGTTCAGGAGGTGATTGGAGGATGTACCCGTAGTGAGGGACTTTCCTGGACATTTTCCCTCAAGAGTTACCTGGCTTGCACACCTAGAGCGTGAGGTAGAGTTTGTAATTGAGTTGGCACCTGGAACGGAGCCGATTTCAAAAGCACCGTATAGGATGTCCCTGTCGGAATTGAAGGAGCTGAACGTGCAGATGCAAGAGCTATTAGATAAAGGATTTATCCGCCCCATGCTTCGCCATGGGGAGCTCCGATGCTGTTCATCAAAAAGAAAGATGGATCGTTAAGACTGTGTAGAGATTACGACAGCTGAATCAAGTGACGATCAAGAACAAGTACTCGCTGCCGAGGATTATTCAATCACTTCAAGGAGCGTCGCGTGTTCTCCAAGATAGACCTAAGGACAGGCTATCACCGACTAAGGATCACGAGGAGGATATCTCGAAGATGGCTTTTAGACCAGAAATGGGCATTTGAGCTTACAGTTATACCATTTGGATTGACGAATGCCCTAGCCGCGTTTATGGATATGATGAATCGAGTGTTTAGGAATTCCTGGTTCAGTTCGTATAGTCTTCGTCGACGATATTCTAGTGTATTCAAAGAGCTCTGAGGACCATGAGCTACACTGGAGACTATCCTACGGACCTTGAGAGAACACTCGCTATACGCCAAGTTCAGTAAGTGCGAATTTTGGCTGAATAGATTGCATTCCTTGGACACATAATATCTGTGAAGGAAAATCAGTAGATCCAGCAAAGATTGAGACCGTGGAGAAGTGGCCAAGACCTACGACGATGACTGAGTGCAAAGTTTCCTTGGTTGGCTGGATATTATAAACGCTTCGTGGAAAGGTTTCTCCGTGATACTGCTCCATTGACTCGTTGTTGAAGAAAGAGTCAAGTTTGAATGACTACTAAGTGTGAGGAGAGCTTCAGGAGCTGAAGAACAGATTAACTACTGCATCAGTACTGACAATCCCATCAAGACCTGGAGGATTCGAAATTTATAGTGACACGTCACTGTGAGGATTGGGATGGTGTCCTTGATGCAGCACAGATGGGTGGTAGCCTTATGCATTTCAATAGTTGAGGCCGCACGAGATGAATTACCGACGCATGACTTGGAATTGGTGCGATAGGTTCGCACTGAAGATTTGGAGACATTATTTGGTGAGTGAAAGGTTTTCAATTTATACGAATCACCAGAGTTCTGACGTATCCTGGTCTCGCGAAGGAATTGAATATGAGGCAACGTCGCTGGATGGGTTGATGCAGGACTACGATTGTGACATTCTATATCATCCTGGGAAGGCAAACAAGGTAGCAAATGCCCTGAGCTGGAGGTCAAGCATCGCGTATTTGATGATTAAGGAATGGACGTTTGTTAGAAGGGATAAAGGATCAAATTTAAGATCGAGTAGGAAACCTCTCGAGCCTGATGGCTACTCTGTGAGTTGAATCGGAAATTCAGTTAGGAAATACAGCCTACGACCCTAATATCCAGAAGATAATATCTGTTGACGCGATAAGAGGAAGCTTGAGTTTCAAGTAACTGAGGATGGAGTATTGAAGTTCAAAGGACATTTAAGCGTACCAAACGATGAGGAGATGAAAGAAAGGATTCTGTCTGAGGCTTATCGAGTAATTATAGCATTTGCCCTGGGAGCACGAAATCTACCAGAACCCTATGTCGCACTTTAGTGGAATGAAATGAAGGTGGATGTGGCTAAACATGTGGCCAAGTGCTGGACCTGTCAGCAAGTGAAGGCACAGCATTGTAAGCCTGGAGGGTTGCCACAACCATTGGAGATTCCAGAGTGGAAGTGGGAGCATGTCACTATGGACTTGTGTGACAGGGTTGCCGGGGAGTCATAGAAAATGACTCAATTTGGGTTATAGTCGATAGGTTAATTAAATCTGCTCACTTCATTGCAGTGCAAAAGACTTCGCTTTGGACAAGTTAGCTAAGTTGTATGTGAGCAGATTGTTCGTTTGCATGGAGTGTGCCTTGACTATCACATCAGATCGCGACCCTCGCTTCACTTCGCGACCTTTTAGAAGGTCTGCAGGGTGCTTTGCGGACTAAATTGAGATTTAGTACAGCTTATCACACGTAGATTGATGGTCAGTCGGAAGGACCATACGATATTGGGAAGATGTTGAGAGCTTGTGTAATAGATTTCAAAGGTAGCTGGGAAGAGCAATGCACTCGGTAGAATTTGCCTACAACAACAGCTATCAGCAGAGTATTAGGTGGCACCTTTTTGAGGCATTGTATGGAAGGTCCTGCAGGACACCAGTCTGCTGGGCCGAGGTTGGCGAAAGAGTATAACAGGTCCCAGAGTGTCCAACAATCGGTAGAGATGGTTAAGGTGATCAGGAATAGGCTGAGGATGGAGCAGAGCAGGCAAAAGAGCTACGCAGATAAACGACGTAGGCCATTGGAATTCCAAGTTGGAGATCAATGTATTTTTGAAGTGTTGCCGATGAGGGGACTGTCTCGATTTGGCAAAAAGGATAAGCTGAGCCTAAGATTTGTGGGCCAATTCGAGATTTGGAGAAGGTCATGATCCTGTCTATCGCCTAGCCTTACGCCAAACCTTCTCAGATTCCAAAAAAGAAAA
>JAGVVM010002787.1:0-53398 GCA_019149425.1 Psidium friedrichsthalianum
GGTTTGCCATGTGGATCTCACATTTCGTTTTAACATGTCAACTCCAGAACACTTGGTTTCCCTCGGTGAGTTGGCAATTCCATCATGGTAAGCAAAAAACGAACTATGATAAACAGACAAAATGGGCGCATTAACCACCAAATTAAAAGAAACATTTATGCTCCAAGCACCTCTCCTTCCAAATTTCACAGAAGAAATAATGATTTCGAGGTAAGTTTTCTTTCTATTCGGGAAAGTAACTTAGGCTAAATTCGAGAAAAAAAAGGAACAAAGAAAGAGAATCATCTTTCAAATGATCAAGTCACGTGGAGCTGAGGTCGAAGGCCTCGAAGATTGCGATATTTTCGATCTATATTAAATGCCATCTAATGATAGGAAATAAAATATATAATCCATGCTTAAAGTCGTGCATGACAGTGAGATGTATATATTTCTAAAAAAAAAAGTCATGCATGTTGGTGAGGTTTAATTATATTATTATTATATATTTTTATAGTGTTGTCATTATTACCATTACTTTTAGTTTGTTAATATTTGTTTGTCCGAGAAAGAAAGGGACGAGCTCGAGCCGAGTCGATACCGTTACTCGCCGTGCGGCTCGCGTCGCTTCCCTCCATTCAACTTTCTTACGCGGGACTCTCCCTCCCTCCTCCCCGCTTTTCGCCTTCGTTTCGGGGCTCTGCCAAATCGGCCCGGGGCTCAATCCGAATCATCTCCGATCAAGCTCCTGCGGATTCCGATCGCATGTTCTCGATTCTCGAGGTAATCGCGGTTTCTTCTCGTTCGATTCTCGCTGGTGATGTTGCTTGTTCGTGTGATTCCCCTGCTGTTTTTGTATGGATGAACGAGTCGAAGGAGAACCGGTTGGAGAGACGGTCCCTAATATCTTTAGACGTCGGCGTCCGATTTCCGCGGAAATTGGTTAGGACGACGGAATTTGTTTTGAGGAGCCGGTGTAAAGCTAATTGTGCCAGCTTGACATCGTCTGCCTAACTAGCCAAGCCGCTTTCGCTGTGCTCTTTGTGTTTGTCGAATTGATTTCAGAAGGTTCGCTTGATTTTGGTTTCGATACCCGTATGTTTTTTTTGGCTGGATATTGCTCGACCATATCTGTTGCGGGAGCAAAATTAGCATTTGCAGAGTGACTAGGAAGTCGGTTTTACCCCTCTCTCTCCTCTCTCTCTCTCTCGCGACTTGGTCGTTTTGAAGTTCCCTTCTTTATGAACTTGCCTGTTCTGGTTTGACTCTGGTGGTATTTTGTTTTCTCCACCACTGAAGCTGTTTACAGTACATAGGAAGCGCGACGAAGATAGTACGAGGATAGAGTACGATATCTTCGAAGATTTTCTAGTTTCTTCAATCATGTGACTTTGTGTTCTATCTATTTACCGACTAAGATGGTTGTTGAATTGGTGGCTGACAGCTCTTACTGATAATCCAAGTCATATGCTAATTAAGGGCATTTGCACCATTTTATTTGCTTGTCTAGGTGTGGATGTGTGGCCTTTACCAATCTTGACTGTGTTTCCTTCGGAAGATTGTTTGCATGATGTGCACATACTTGAGACGAGCTGGTCGTTCTTCTGTCGAGTGGCAAAATCGAAATTTCTTGCATAGTGAGATGAGAAAATTTTTACCAGAAATTGCTCTTGCACTGATGGGCGAGCTCTTTCGGCTTTGTATTGGTAGAAGAATTGACTGGAGAAAGATTTTCTTTCTTGGGGGCATCATGACTTTAGCCGGTGTTCTGCTTCCAAACATCATCTTTCCTCATACACTGGACACATGGTTCTTCTCTCCTCCCGTAACAATTTCTCCATATGCTGTTTTCAATGGAACCGCCCATTTGAGGGAGACTGTCAATGGTGCAAGGGTTGAACAATCTCACCTAGTTCCAGCTGCCCTGTCACTTCTGTAAATGCTTCAGCTAACATAACTCAGTTGGCGTCAGTTGAGGAGGAGATACCTGCAGTAACTCTAGAAGAAAAGCCGCAGTCTAATATTTCAGAGAAGATCAATATATTGGAAGTACAAAAGATTTTAGCCTCACCTCTCCCTTTTCTTGCTTCCCCTCCTCCCCTTCCTCTGAAAAGATACGTGTCCCCACATTTGCAGGTAAAATTACTCCCAGATGGAACTCTATTCTTTGCGAATAATCATGGAGAAGCTATGAGATTGTCTAAAACTGGTTTCATGTATCTTATGTAGAGAGGCTTATGGTCTTTACCACCTCATGAGGCACTTGTACATGCGAAAAAGGAGATTGCACATGCTCCGCCAGTTACTGATGTTCCAAATTTGTATGCTCCGTTATTTAGAATATTTCTGTCTTCAAAAGGTACGTCCTAACACTTTGCATTACTCCTAAGAAAAACTCGATTTTCCCCAATTGTTTCATTTCGTGTTCGCGATAAGAAATCAAATAGAGAAATGTCATTTACGCATGTTGTGTTGACTCAATGGGTGAAAATTGAGTGAGAACGATTCATGCAACCCGAGATGGAAATACCTACATGAATCTTTCTATGATCTTCTAGACATCCACTAATTGGGGAAAATAGTATTTACGCTCTGAAGTTTGGATATATATGAGTTAGTCCCTTGAAGTTTATTTTTTCACTTTGTCTTTACAGGACTAGAATGCCATATTTTTCCCTCAAATCCTTGTTACTGTTTTTGGCCGGAATGCATTAGTTTCTCCCAAATCCTTGTTGCCAGAATGTAATCACTCTTGAGGGAACACAAAAAATGAGGGTGGTGATGGGCATTAAAAGATTCTTCAACAGTTATCACCACTAATTTCAACAGTTATACGCTGCTAGCTTCATAATTGATTAAAGGGAAAATTTCAAATGAGGGCACTCCAAATAAGGGCCTGAAGTGCCCTCATTTTGTCAAAGAAAGGCCTGACCAAGGGTATTTTCGTCATTTACTCCTTTTTATTTTGTATTTTTTTCCTTTGTTTTTTTTACCCTTCCTTTTGTCGGTAGCGGCCTCAAGTGATGGCCATCCACTAGTGAGGCTAGGCGAGGCCATCCCTCACTGGGCGCAACAAAGAAAAAAAAGAAATGGGAAAAAAAGAAAAAAAAAGGAAAAAGGAAAAAAAAAGTAAACGACGAAAATACTCTTGGTCAGGCCCTTCTTTGAAATAATTAGGGCCTTCTGTCTTTCTTTGAAACATGATTCACTTCAGGCTTTATTTGAGAAAATAAGAGCATTTCATGCCCCTTATTTGGAGTTTTCCCATGATTAAATCCTAACATGGATAGTAAGGATTTGAGATGATATGTTAAATGATATGCTGGTGATGGCTATCAAGGCTTTAATATATAGATCATAATTATGATTTGTAGGTTAAGACAACTTTCAATATTGTCAAGTGGCTCAATTATTTAGATGCTGGCAACATCCGCGCACTTCACTACGCACAATCATTCTATTGGCAAAGTTTTATTGTTTTCTTATTCATAGAAATATACAAATGTAATGATGATATAAAGCATATACTTTGTAATTTAATTAAGATACATGGTGAGTCATTTTTAATGATCTGTTAATAAGAAATATATGTATATAATAAAACGAGACATTCACTCATTGAGAAAATCGTTTCCATATGGAATAACTACACTTGTGGAGTATAAAGAGGATGGCACATAGAAAGTGATAAATTAAAGTGCCAAAGAAGAAGACTATAACGTCGATCGACCTAGTATGTTAATTCTATAATGAGAACCATATAATTAGCAGACTTCCTTCTTTTATTTAAAATGAATATCCCATCTTTTGTTCCTTGCTATGCAAGTAAACATTAGTATTGCTCATCATATTTATTTAACTTCCCTATTTGCTATAGATAGAAATAGAAAAAAGAGAAGAGATTCTACAACATTAAAAGAAACTAATTCGAAGTGATATAGCTAAATGTAGATGCAAAATGCATTCTGATTGATGCAGGTGAACCATAATATATTTAGAAGTTATTTATATGTCTACCTTTACATGAATACAATAAAAACCCACAGTAAAGGAAAATAAAGGATGAAAATGAAAAAATTAGAAATTAGATGGATCATTATAACATTAGAAGATCTTATTAGAAGGGAACAAATATTAAAAATAGTGGGAGTGTAAAAAACATTTAAAACCCACTTGCATGTTTCACTACTCACTACTCTCCTTCCTATAAACTTGAAAAACCCTTCTTTGGGTCTTATTTTTAATAGATACCTTAATGTTGTGAACTTAATTTTGGATTGTGGAGACGATGAGAAATGGTGTAAAGCAAGGGATCATCACACTTTTAAGTCCTAACATTTCAGCGCCAAGTCACTATTTACTTTTATAGTAGATCTGATTTTAAGGGGTGGCCCAAACAGGCTAACTAGGGAAAATGTCATCATGTGCACAAACTTAATATTCTTCAAATCTAAATAATCTTGAACATGGGAGTTGCTCAAATTTGAATAAAAATGCCGCGAAGGATCACACTAGCCTACATAAAACCAAGGAAATTGTGCATGTACTGGCAGTATACCCACAAGAATGTTTATGTGGCCGGCAGAGTCCAGTATAAGGTACACATGATGGAAACCTTGGAAGTGGTGTTCTCATTTTATCTTATTTTTATAGCAGCATGGTATAATCTAATAAACTCTTTTATCTATGGTAAACTCGCTTCAAATTGAAGGCCAATTGTAATTGAGTTTTAACAGGCTCTCAGCTGATTTAATTTTGATGTTGCAAGTCTGTCAATGTTCTATTTTTCCTTGTCTAGTTAATTGAAGATTGAGTTGCATTTTAAATCCAACTTCAGGAGCTACGAATTGATGGAACAAATACTCAAGTTTATATATATCCGGATGGACGACGTCCAATTTTCCACCAACCCTACCTTAGGGGGAATCTATGCTTCAGAAAGGTTGGTTCATGAAGCACATGAGGGGAACCGCCAATTTGTCACGAGGGATCCTGAAGGCTCACTTATTCTATCTAGCTTACAGTGCACGCCAGTTGCAGAAGGCACTTTATGTGCCTGACTCTCATAATTTAAGACCACTATCGATTTTCTTGAGAGATCATGTGAATTGGATTGCTGCAAAATATCCTTTCTGGAATAGGACTCATGGGTCGGGTCATTTCCTCGTTGCTTGTCATACTGGGTATGGGAGTCTAAATTCATTGATAAAATTATATTTGCCATTTTGATCCTGATGTGATGCAGACTGATGTGGATCTTCAAAATGTCACCCTTAAGCTTGCCATATAATTTCAACATGAGATTTTCTTGAAACAGCATCATTTCTTTTCAGTGCTTACAGATTCTTGATGTCTCTTGATGTTACCAGATGTACCATTTCTTCTTTAAAGTTTAAAGTAGGCATGTCTTTAAAAAGGTTTCACAATTCTCAGAGGATATGAGCATCTAGGAATATTAACTGAGGATTATTAATCAGTTTAATAAAACTCCGTAGGTAAATTTGGTGGGTTGATAATGTGGAGAGGAAACTTGATGTCAGTACTTAAGCTTTGTAGCTTGGAAGTCACATGTTAGATATTTACGAGGTAAAGCCAGTCGCATTTAAGAGCTGATTCTGGATGGCGTGCTTTCTCATTGGACTCTCCATGTGCTGGCCATAACAAAATGGAGTTTCTGGTGTGGAATTTCGTGCTGGAGGGGAGGGAGAGAGATTTGTACTCTCTATTTTGTGTTCCCCAGTTTGAATATCAATGTACTTGAATTACTAAAACAATATTTCTTTTCATCAAATCTTCCTCTAATCTATTCTAGTTTTGCAGGGCCGCATACACAGTGAATGAGCATGAGGAACTAAGGAAAAAACACATAAAAGCTCTATGTAATGCCGATCTATCGGAAGGAATTTTTTTGCTGGAAGGGATGTTTCCCTAGCAGAGACGACAATAAGGACCCCAAGGAAGCCTCTTAGATATGTTGGTGGTAAGAGAGTGTCTCAGCGCCCATTCTTGCATTCTTTGCTGGAAACAGGCATGGTCGGGTACGTCCTACTCTTCTCAAGTTCTGGCAAGATAAAGACGAAGACATGAGAATTTATGGGCCTCTGCCCAATAGAGTCTCCCGGAATATGTCTTATGTAGCACACATGAAGTCTAGCAAATACTGTATATGCCCCATGGGTTATGAAGTTAACAGCCCCAGGATTGTCGAGGCAATATATACGAATGTGTTCCGGTTATAATCGCTGACAACTTTGTTCCTCCTTTGAATGAAGTCCTAGATTGGAGTGCTTTCTCTGTCATCGTAGCAGAGAAGGATATTCCAAAACTAAAGGAGATACTATTGGCAATTCCTATGAGGAAGTATATGCGGATACAAGCCAATGTGAAGATGGTGCAAAAGCTTTTCTGTGGAATCCAAGACCGCTCAGATATGATTTGTTCCACATGATTCTGCATTCTATTTGGTTTAGCAGGCTGAATCAGATCTCTCTCCTGGAGCATAATAATAACTTTCTCTCTTTTCACTGTGGTCTGAAGTCAAAGAGCGTGCTGAGATCAGATGGATAAACTCATGCAAAATTAGCAGAAGAGATTCATTTGCCCTCTCCGAAGCAACAGCCCTATTATTTGAGACTACAACAGATTTGTGGTGGTACTTCAGAATCAATGACAGCCCTAGGACACCATGGGGAAACATATGACATGCATGACTTAATGTTGCAGGTACGTTTGCTCATCCTAATTACTAACTTTCTAGGGTGGGAGACTAGTGCGACATGAATTTGATTGGCTGGAATATGCTTCACTAGATTCTACTGTGGATCCACAACTGTCTCTGCCCCAGGCTTGATTTTAACTTGCACCGAGAACTCACTGCTTTGGAAATTTTTGTGAGTCCCGACCAACGGAAGGGCCTGGCCTGGGGACCAGGCTAGATAATCTTTGTCTACGCCACCCTCGCTTAACTTCACTCGGGTCGTCTGTCCCTTGGGACTGCATTCGGCGCTATCCTTTTCCCATCATGTCTAATAGTAAAAGCCGATCTCATGTTGTCGGAGAAATTTTCTGCACCTTATGCATGCATGCATCATCTCTGCTGGCTTCTAAAGCTTTATCTTGTCCTTCTCCAGCGAGACGACCACCCACTTGGTGGACACTCTTAAGAGCATGCGGCAGCTACAGCGAGTTGGTATTGCTTTCAAACTCCATATTGACATTGAGGGGTACGAGAAACGCTCTCGAAGAATGCCCCACTGTACAGCATATTCTTTTGTGTGAGAAACAGGACCATCAATTTGTACTGTGACAATCACTTTCATCAATTTCATGGGAGAGATTACGTTTGACTTCGGACTGCCTCTTCTGTGAAGAGCTAAAGGACTGGCTCGGACACATCCTCTCTCTCTCTCTCTCTCTCTCTTCTCACACACACACAGAATTACGATAAATCTCGTGGACCAAATCAATTACAGACCAGAAAATGAGTCGGAAGCATATACTTCCGCATCCTTGAAAGGTACGCCGTTGCTTGATCTCGCCGACTTCATTTTTCTATTTCCCTGGGCAACCGAAAAGGATGGTACGGAAATCAGTACTCCATAGCATCACGTGGTGATTCCTCCATTGGTGCTTAAAGATCCGGTCGGACCAGGAGATCAAAACAGAGCATGTACAGAGTTCAATCACTTAAGGAGGACTGCCCTCTCCTTTTATTCATAGAGAGGCGCACCATATATCGCCTCTACGTGTCTTCAGTCACTTCTCCAAGGAAAAAACATTTTTTAAGAAGTAATTACTTATATCGTTTAGAAAAATTAATCAACGAAAATATTTTCATTATCGATAATAATTTATGCTTAATATATTCTTAGTTAATAAGTTTTATTTATTTATTTATTTTTTTTAAGTTTCATAAGTGATTATCTTTTAGAAAATATTTTTTTAAATTGCTCATTTTTCATAAAAATAAACGGAGCCTAAAGTTAAGTTGGAACTTGCTGTCTTAAAAAAAGGGGATTCCTCCCAAAAGTGAGGTAACAAAAGGATGCCGAGGTAATCAACCTTATGCCTTTCAGACCAAAATGTAAGTGTATTAAAGGCCGTGCTTTCTCAGATCAGCGCTTTTAGAGGAAGCGAAAATTTGCACGACATGCTTGATTTCGACTTTTGACGTTGACCCAATGGAGCAAGTAATCCAACTGTTTAAGGAGAAAAGCACAAAAAAGAATACAGGAGCGACGATCTTCAATGGGGAGAATTAATGGTGTTTCGCGCTAGCCACGCCGTGACGTTGGGATCCCACTAGGCATTTCGGCCCGGTCGAAGATAAAGACGACTCATGTCGGAAATAATGTAGTCCGCGCGCAGAATCGTTGTTGGACGAGCAGAGGTCAGCGGTGGGCAGAGGTCAGCGGTGGTTGGCTGCGGGGGTGGCTGTCGTGGGTAGCGCGTGATCGCAAGCGATGGAGGTATGTGGTGGCTGCAGGCAGGCGATGGCGGACGGTTGGTGGTGGTCGCAGGCGTGGCAAAGGTCGGCGGAGGTGCACGTGGTTGAAAAGAGAGGTGAGATAAGAAGTACGTTTTGAGTTGAGAAGTAATTTTTTTTTTAACTTCTCAAATTCAGGAAAAATAACTTTCGAAGTGAAAATTCACTTCAAGTAAAAATTTCTTTTAGAAATAAAATTTTTACCAAATAGATTTTGCTCGGAAACTTATGAGCAAAAATCTACTTTTAGAAAGTTACCATGTGCAAGCGGCCCTCTGCAAGGAAAAGCTCCTGAAGGTTTCCGTCCTGTTATTACATCTCTGATGGAATTTTCCCCCTGTTTGTCTTTTAAACAAAACTAGGAGGTGGCTGCTTTTGCCGAGCCCTAGCTAGAACTAGGGGACCGCTCACCATAGTGGAAAAAACTTGATGTTGTAGCTCCATAAAAAAAGCTGATCAGTCGCTTGCATGGTTTAAAACAGATTCACAGTGTTTGGTTGGTGAAATAATAGGTTTAGATGCATTTTTTTTTCCTAGAGACTAAGTTCTCTGAACTCCTTTCTTCATGTGTGCAGATTATTTCATGCAAGAGCTGCATTATTATAGACCCGGTGTTAGCCGAATGAGGAAATCCATTGCTGTAGAATCGAATTTAGAGCCAGACTGCTCAAAACGAATAAAGTTCATGCATAGAATAGTCAGTAGCACCGATATCAAGATCGCCGGATGTTATAATTAAATATAGACAAATTTAGCGACCTTTCAAAGAGGAGTACTCATCAAACCTCTCTCTAAACTCTACCGGTTTTCACCTCTTATCGGTGAGCCAGTGGTCCTCATTGAGCTCGAGGAACTTATTGACCCACTCGAGACTCGAGGATCCTTCGGTGGAGAAGTCGAAAAACTCATCCACGTCGAAAGTGGGCTCCGAGCTCCCCACAATCTTAGCTCCCTCTTCTCCATAGGTGCGCATCCCGTGATTTGAGCTGCGGCGTGTTCTCCTGTATTGTCGAAACTTGTTGCGTTTTATCTTTTTGATTTATTTTCTTGCTCAAATGAGAATTCCAGTAGTTCTTGATTTCGTTGTCAGTTCTTCCGGAAGTCTCCCAGCATCAACGACCACCTAAAATCAAAGACACAATGTGCATGAGTTTAACTACAGCATCAACGAATGCCCTCTAGACACTCGTTAATGTTGCCCATCAAAGAAATGTTTTCACTGTTCAATGCACTGACTTCCTGGGAGCTTGTTAAACAAAACCTAAAGAAAAATCATGGTCAACCTTGTTGCCAAGCAGCTTGTGAAGCCTAAGTATCAAGTCTTCTTCTTCGTCTGATATGTTGCCTCTCTTGATATTGGTCTGAGATAATTCAACCATCTCAATCTACAACTCTTCCCACATCTGTTCAGACCTGAAAAAAGAAGAAGAAAGAAGAGAAACCCATCATTCCAAAAAGATACAAACATTTGTATCGACTCTGAGCAAGTATTAAGCTGAACCTGGCAAAAATGCAAAGAACGGGAAAGAGAAGACAGATTTTTGATGGTATACAGGTTATTACCTGATTTGGCTCAATGGCCTTCCACCTCTTTGCACCATGGGTTCGATGTACGAGAGAGCTGCTGTCTTTTCAGTGTCCATGCCCCTTTGTCATAACCTTTTAGCTGACCCATCATTGCTTAGGTGCCATTACAGAGGCAAAAGCAAAAGACCTTTGCAAATGCAAATGTTCTTCCTTTTCCCCCACTTTTTTTTTTCTTTCTGGGAAACAAGTCCGGAGGTTGTGGTGCTTCTAGGACAGTGTGTGGACAGCGAGTGAATGTCTGGTGCGAGGCTCACTTGTCATAGTTATTAGTCTCAGCCTTGCGTTTTCTAGAGAGAGAGAGAGATGGCTTGGCTGGCTTGGTGATCATGTGGGGGGAGAGATGAGAGAATACGCGGGTTTAAAAGCATGGGTGGTGTTGGGGGTAAGGTCGTTCTTTGTGGGGGGATTGAAGGGCCAGTAGTCCATATCTATCTACCCTCTCAGGGGAAGAAAAAGGAAGAAACTGAAGAAGGAATAAAAAATCTCAACTACCAGTCGGGCAAGAAAGGGCAGTAGAGAACAAAACTACATTAAACACCCCACACTCAACCTTGTCTCGTTACGAGAGCTTTCATAGGATCTATTTGGACACATGGTCTCTCAGAATCACATATTTCATGACCAGATTGATGTGAGGATGCTTACGAAAGAAGTCCCCTTTCCGAAAGCTGCACTTATGTCGTTCTGTACTGAGATACATTTGATGTTTTTCAATTGGTTTTTTTTGGCCAATACGTGAAAAAATGTGAGGTGAGTGATCAACCCTTTGTGGGGTATGATTGTCTCGTGTTTTGTGCTCCTTTTGCAGCTTTCCCATCTCACAGGAAACTTTTGATCTGCTCATGTGAAGATTTGGAGGGTGGGGACCCTCAGATATTTAATAAAACAAAGGCCTGGTGGAAAATAGCAAAGGAGAGGGAAAAGGGCACATGCTAATAATTGAATATTTTGACCATAATATAATAATAATAATAATTGAATATAATTTTTTTTGGGCACCTCATCATTGCAATATAAGAAGTATGTTGCATAGAATGCCGTCGAAATTGAATTCATGGGAAGGTGAGGAAGGAGGGAGAGGCTGAATGCTGAAAATTACCCAAAAAAAAAAATTATGATTGAATTAATAATATATTAAATTTAATTTTTTTTCTCGGTAATTCTCCTGATGCATGCATCTGCGATGTCCTGTTTTGTGGTGATTGTGAATGAGGAAAGCAAAAGACTACGAACGAGAGAGAACAGATCCAAAAGGCCACGATCATTCTTTTAAAGACCATGACCACGAAGACATTGCCTGCTTTCTCATGGTGGTTCATGTTTGGTCATTGAGACACACTGCCCCTCTCATTCAAGGGCCGTCGTCCAAGTTAGTCAACAATCCACAAAGATTTAGGTACCCACAAGGCCTTCCTGATCATGCGCACGAGAAACTCACAGTGCTAGATTGGATCGGAACCGTGAACTCAATCGCCGTACGAAGCAATCATCATGATCGATCAACCACGCAACGGTACGTTTCCGTCGTGTAATGGATTGCGCGCTGGTACGTCCTTCTACTCTATTTCTTTCTCGACTTTCATTCCTTCGTCTAAAAAGAACATGCAACAAGATAAACCATGACAGGAATTTTTCGCGGACTCTCAAGGTTGATGACTTTTTTCTAGCACGCAAATCCCAGAGATCATAGTCCTCATTAGGCGAGATGCACACCACCTAATGCAAGTGTTTTCTCTAACCTCTCCCTAGGAGACCCATGTGGCGAGGAGAAACTTTCTAGAAGGTGCTTATTGGAAAAAGTAATAATGCATGTTATTGTGTGTTTTTTTTTAAACAAGTGTGATGCTGTGGTTCAGTAACTCCATATTTTAAAACATGACCCTGGGCGGTCAATGAAGGCGGTCCATCGCAATTAATCGAAGGAAAACTCTTTGTATTTGTGCCAATTCAATCGTAAAACCTTTTTTGGTCAATTGAATCTTAAACTATTTGTTATGTCAATTTAGTTCATCCGATCAATTTTGATCGAAAATCATGACATGGATGCTAACCGCCGCTACATGGCGCAATTAACGCTGACGTGGATAATTTTTACTATTATTTTAATACATTTTTAAAAAATCGATTTCTTTTCTTTCTCTTTTTGTTTGGCTAGAGGAAGAAGGGAGGAGAACACAAAAGAAGAGAAAGAAAAAGCAAAAAGCAAAAAGCAAAAAAAAAGAAAAATAAAAAAAATTAAATCGAAAAAAAATAATAAGAAATTATTAACAATTGGCGCCGGCCGGCTAAAATATGGTCGATGATGGATAAATACAAAATTTTTAGGATTCAATTGACAAAAAAAAAGTTTAAGATTGAATAAGATTTACAATAAATTTTTAAAAAATATTATGATTTCCCGTCGGAAAGGGAGAGCGAATTTATAAAGGCACCACCGAAAGATGATTAACAAAGTGTCTTATCCACTAATTAATCATTCATCACAGTGCAACGAGACAAAATCAATTGGCAAAGTCAATCATGATCACTCCTTTTCACATTACTTCTCTTTGCCCGTGTCGATTCTCCACTGAGACTTTGGATTTGAGTATGAAACGAGTTTGGGTCACTTGGTATGGTCTAGTCTTAGCTGCGGCATTCGCATGGGAATCATTCATCGAGCCATGCATATTTTACACCCTGTTCACTGTTCTATCTGGCCAAAGGATGCTTTGAAAGATATTTGGTTTCATCGATCTTTGTTTAAAACAAAAATTGAGGATAGTCAGTCCAACGTGTGCCGTATTAGAGAAGAGCCAAGTTCTCTCACCAAAAATGTCGATGAAATATTTTGCAAAAAAAGATGCATGGTACTTGCGAGCGAGTCGACAAAACGTTACAATGAGTATACTTGAGATTTATAACATTTACCAATTTGAATGAAGGAAATAACTTCGTAATCTGTTGGTACCCATAAGAAGTTAGACGATATTCTCTTATGGCAACCATTATCCATAAATAGTTATAGAAATCTATTGGCACCTTCAAAATGAATCGCCTGTTGAAACACGTGATGCACACATGAGAGATCGACACCAATGCGCAACATCTGTGGAAAGCACGCGAGGAGTCACACTGAGCAGAACACATGAAGAGTCGGCACACATGATCGACACGGAGGAGAAGGCACAATGAAGACAGAGTAAATAAGGCTCTTGAGAGCACGTCGGTGGTATCGATAGGCATCATTTGAAGAAATTGTCAACCCATTAGAAAATTGAGCACCAACAAGAAGCAATCCCGCCGGATTCAACGAGCTTTTCAAGGAGCACCAAAGTATATAAAAATTATTTCCTTTAATTTCATGGTGGGGGGCAATTTTGAGACGGATAATGTTAATAGTCTTTGAGAACAAACCAAGGAGTCCATAGAATAAGGAGGACATGGGTATACCTCTCACAATGAAAGAGAGCCAGATCTATATCCCAAATTTCCCAAACTTAAACTCTCACCCCTACCCTCCCACAGATGATTCCACAATGGAAATTGAAGAAAGGCGCTAACATTATCATTATCTAGAGTCAAGAACTACTTGAAGATTGAGTCAAAAGGAAGTTCGAAAAACCAAAGATGGCGGCAACTATTGGTGCGCAAGGATTACAACAACCGAAGAGTAGTTACCACTCCAACCATTATAAATACCACTAGGAATCACAACAAAGGAGCCATGCCCCAACCAAATCAATAAATTTATCTTTATCTTTACTTTGCACGCATTTACTTTCTTTAGCGGTAATTCTAGATTCTCGTTCATCGAGTCAAACTTCGATGTTTATCTTTATCCTAGAAACTGCACCATCAAATCAAACTCTAGTGTATTATTAAAGATATTCAAGGTGTTCAAGGCATTGCCATCTGAGTCAAAATTTGATGTTGTTTTGGGTGAGTTGGTCCGTTATTCCTTCAAAGAAATTATACTTGCAAAGCCAAGCCATCGAGTTAAACTCTTGATTGGGCCTATGTTTGCATCATTTTCTTTCATCGATATGTATTGATTCCTTTCGAGTTGTACTCACGAAATCCTTCTATTGAGTTTAAACTCTGGACGGGAGTAAACATTTGTATAATCTATATAGAAATCTTTGCAAACTTTCATGAATTGATTATCTGACTCTTAGGATGTCTCCTGCCTAAGCTCAATACAGGACCCTTTATCACTTTTAAAAGCCGTTATTTCAGTGAAATATATTTTGTCGTGGAGCAATTCCAACAAAAGCAAATTCTAAAGGAGCAACAATAAACACAACTACCCAGTGCAGGTTGTCAATGACTTTGTCGGCCAACTTTCTAAGTCTTGAAGGGCTCTCGTTGGTACATTTACGTTGTATTGTCGGTGACTTTAATGCGAGTTGTCGATGCTCTTGAAGTTGTTAACTGTTATGTTTATCGATGACTTTCATTGTTCACCAAACTCTACTATAATCGACTAAGCCTGTTGCTTCTCGATTACCATAAAAAAAAATCATCATTTCTAGGTGTCTACATATGTCCATTTCTTAAAGAATTGATGATAATCATTCAATTCAAATTAGATAATCACAGGCTCCCCTGTCATTTCAAATTTGACTTTTCGTTGCCAATTGCTTCCCGAATTGTTTTCTTGAAAACAATATATTTAACTGGATTATGGCTCCATGAATGCACCTCTTGCAATATTTTTAGTTTTCTAAATCTTCCTTACTCCGGATGACTTGCCTTTCCATTAATTTTATCAAGCCATCTTTTAATAGTAAACCAAAAATTTCGCCCGACTTATGAATGAACGGGTAATTTTTGTAAGAATTCAATGTACAATTGCAACGAAGTCAGCGTAAAAGCGAGAAAAAGAAATCGAGACACGAGATTTTATCTTGATTTATCCTTAAATTAAGTCTATATCTAGCAGAGGATTTCACTAAAATTAGCATCTCGTACCTCTCGTTACATCCCTCAATTATAAGAGAAAAAAAAGTATATATAGTAGCAGCTATTCATGAGCTCAAGCGCAAACTACTAATGAAAAAATATATGCTTAAATTGTAAAACCTTTCTAGTGTTCAAGGATCCACGTGCTTTCCTGTCATTGACAAGTATGAACCATACCCCAATAATTTTATCAGGCCATCTTTTAATTTTACAGTAATCGAACTAGTAAACTTGAATGTCGTTACCGCTGGAAATTATTTTTTTCTTTTATTTTGGTAGGCTGTAAGTGTCGACAAACGCAAGGCTTGTCAAGCACTATTTTTTGCCACATTTTTTTTCATTTTTTTCATTTGCGTCATATTCATCTCCAACTCATAATTTACATCATAGCCCTGTTTTATGTAAAGTATTCGTGTGCCCATTTACCTTCTTTTAACAGTTGCTCAGATTGACACTCTCGTCGCCGATTCGAATAAATCCTATCGAAATAAATAGACAAAATCTTGGCCTTCATATTTTTTTTTCTCTAAGTTTGAATTTCAACCGATCGAAAGCCAGATTTGTGAATACATTTTTAAGAGCGAAGTGAGATATCTATTTCTAGCCTCCTTAAATCAAATAATAAATGATGGACCGACTCACTATCATACGATAAAGTCTAATCAAATCAATGGTCGATACTTTGGGTATCATTCTATAAAATCGAGAATGAAATTTTATTTTTCATGTCTGCCCAATTACACACCGAATTAGATGGTAAATCAGCGTACCAAGTAAAGCATTTTTTTTGACAAAGACAAAAGGAAATAACATAATCTTAAAAACTCATTTGTTCTACTTCTCCACACTAGGCGTAATCAAACAATGTACTCGATGGTCGGTTGTTCATCTTTGTCAATAAAATGACAAAATCAAGGATTTTGAAACCTTATGGAAAAGGCCGATTAGTAACCCATTCAGCATATGGTTTCCTATAAACATGTATAATAACACCCTTATTAACCCTGATTGTTGTGATCTTCTTCAGCAAACTCTGTATGGTTTAAGTGTGGATTTAGTTAGCCATCTTGCCTAGATTATTAACGTTAATCAGCATGTTAGGGTGCCCAATAGGAATATTTACATTTGAGTGATACCAATAGAACCACTGTCCTTCATTTTTAACATTCGGCAGTTGTTCGGTCTGTCAACTAGTTTGATTCGCCAAATTATTGTTGCCAATTTGATTGTTTTGACCAACATTATTAGCATCACTAAATAGAGAAAGACTAGGAGCATACCCATTCAACGATATGGCCTCAATAGGGCATCACTCACGCCAAATCACGTCAGATATATGACTCACGATGTAATTAGCCATATCATCTTCGAATAATTTCTTCATGGTTGACACCATGTTGAGATTTAGTGCCGTCTCCCTCAACTGCTCATCAGTATGATGCACCGGAAGATCAACTTGCTCATGTTGATTATCTCCAGTGGCTGAAGTCGCAAAATGTGCAGCAACTCCGTCACCGGCGTTGGATTGTTATCGCCAGCAACATTGTCAGAGACTCTCGTTGATTTCTGGTTCTTGCTATATCCTATTCTGCTTGAATCAACAAAATATGCCCCACTAGGTGTATCAAAAAAGATGTTTCACAGAAAATGTCGGTGAAATGCTTTTAAGAATATAGATGGATCAATGAATGATCGACAAAGGTTGCGAAGGGTCCTTTTTTCTAGTTTTGGATAGGAAAGTGAACGACAATAAACTTAAAATACTAAAATTGGAGGCAATTGCGGCCAGCCATGCAAATTACAAATTAGTAAAGATCACGAGAGTTTTGAGTTCTTTGATCGATTAAAGGGCTTTTACAATTAGTATACTCGGGGTATTTATGACCATATATCAACGATTACATACAATGGTTATGAAACTTTGAATAAAAAAAAATACATCTTAATCCTATCGGTGGTTACAAGAAGTTGCTTTGCACGATTTCCTATTATCTAGCAACACTAATCCACAAGAAAAAAAAATCCTGAATAGAGGCAATAACCATAACCAACACAACACTTTATGATTTTATGTCCATTGCTCGATGTCGAGATTTTGTCAAATTAACTTTCTAAAATTTGAAGGCCCCCATCGATAACTTTCACATTATTTGTAGATGACTTCACTGGCGAGTTATCAGTACTTTTTAAGTTATCGATGTTCGGTTCAGCGATAGCTTCTATTATTCATCAAATTGTGTTATTATCAGTTAGGTCTATCACTTGTTGATTAGAAAGCAAAAAAATAATTATTTTTTGGTGTCAAACACGAGTAACTCTAAAAAATAAATCGTTTTTTTTTTTTTTGCGTCTGCCAGTCGTGGGCGGGATGTTAATGAGTTCATGAGGGGATGACGCCCCATTTCATCTTTCCTAAAATTTCCCTCTTCCCGCGGCGATAGCATAGCACTTAATTTTCTCTTTTTCACTAAAGCGACCCTCACTCGTCTTCTTCCTTAGGCCCTTATCACCTCTCTCATTTCTAGGTTCTTCGTTCCTTTTTGGGTAGTGCAAAGTGCCAAAAAAGTCATAGACATGTTGTATCGGTATCGATTCTCTCTTAAACTTTTAGTGGGATTAATTTAATCCTAAATCTTTTTTGCGTGGTACCGATTGAGTCCACCAGTTGATTTTGGCCAGAAATCGTGGACATGGTAATGGCCGTTCTATGTGGCATGGCCGAAGTTGATACGGACAAATTTTCAATTTATTTTTATTTTTACTGAAATTTCTGTTACTTTTTTTTTCATTTTTTCTTTTCTTTCCTTCAATTTTCCCGAGGGCCAATCTGGGCAAGGGTTCCTGGCTCTCGCTGTGGCCGGCAACCTCAATGGCTAGAGTTGAGAAAATAAAGACAAATAAAGAAAAAACTAAAACTTCTGAAAAAATTAAAAAAAAAAATCTAGCATTTGTCAACGTCAATGCCGGTCATGCCACATAGAACGACCGACATTTACCTCAGTGATTTCCTACTAAAATTGATTGGATGAACTGAATTGTGATGAATGCAAAAGATTTATGACTAAATTGTTCTTTTTTTTTTGTTAATGAATTTAAATGATTCGATTGAAAATTTTACGACTGATGCGATGGTACATTTCGGCTGGTCGACTTACAAATCATGGGGCCGGTCTTTAGAAACGTAGCGCGACCGCCATCTTTTGCTCGCGGCTTGAGACTATAAAATGCTTTTTACTCCAAGGGGGCAACGAAGCAGAAGATGTGGTGGGTCCAACGCAATATGCCAAGTCACTAAGGATACAGCCTAAAACTTTAGAATAATGAGCAAATCCCGTCGCGGACTAAGGGTGCCTACAATAATGGAAGTGCAAGATAATTTAGGTTTTCCTAGCAAAGCCTTTTTTATCATAACAAATAAGTTTGTTTTGTCGGGGTGTTATCATGCTCCCCATTATTATGAAAAGCACATGGGGGGTCCCATCGTCAGGTCCGTGCCCTTAAGCTGTTAGAAGTTTTTTTTATAGCTTGAGCAGATATTTTATTAATAATTTAGACTTGAACTCATGAACATCTATCGCTTTCTCTTGCAATTGGGGAATGTAACGGATAAGTCGTACATGCTCATCATAGCGCTTAAATTTAAGGTTGAACCGGAACAAACCTTTACGCCCCGAATTTCTTTTCTTGCTGCTCGTTATTTTCGTTGTGATTTTTGTGCCACGTCCTAACATGCCCTTGGATAAATAAGTCTCGCAACGAAACGGCGTCGTCGTCGAGGTGAGGAGCGAGCCACCGCGACCCAAAGTTGCGGCCGGAACATCGTATTATTTGCAAGCCGGCGGCATCGAAAAATCGAACCTCCGTCACCCATCTAGTAAAAATATCATCAGTAAAAACGATCGCAGTAACAAAACTTGTTCTTCTTCTACTTCTTCTCTTTTGTATTTCGTCGCCGAAGGTTGGTGACCGGAGGGTCAACGTGCCATCTCTTGGTCCCCGAATGACCAAATAATTAAAACGAAGAGAGAGAGAGAGAGAGAGAGAGAGAGGAGGAAAGCCACGCGGGCAAAATGGAAAAGTTTCCCTTTATGTATTAGACCCACGAAACAGTTGTGCTTCCCACCCCCCCCACATGAAGAAAGAATGACGTCATCCGCTTATGTTTCATTCCTCTGCTCTCCGTACGATGACGTAGGACGACTCCCACCCCCGGAATGTTAGATAAGGAGATTAGCCGTCGTCAACCCTTGCGCTTTTCCCGCCTTGATTTTTAGGTCTCCACTTTGCGTACCGTCGATTGATTTCACAGAACTTTTTTTTTTTTCCGGAAGAAAGATGCCAAGTCGAAAGTTATACATTTCAAGTCTAGCAAATTCGAAATACACACACGGCACATGAAGCACGTAGTTTGACTTGTATAGTATAATATGATAGGATAGAACTAGACCAGACAAAAAAAAAAGTATAGCAAATTATAAATAACTGTTAAATAGAGCCCAAGTCAAAAAGTAAATAACAAAACACAATCTGCAGTTAGAAAGACACCCTCGTCCCTCCAGAACAAATTTGTCACTGTAAAATTTCGGCGACAATCGCCATATTCGGATATGAGAGCACGTCGAGATCTCCCGCTCCATTTGCAATAGCTTGCGTGTGCGTCTAGATTCAGACGCTCTCGTCGTCGTCGTCGAACAGAGACATTAATATCAGTATGTTAAAAAAAACACAGATCAAATGCCTCTAGGAAACTCCCACATCTATATCTTAATCTAGTTTAGAGAGAAAAACCCCAAATATTAACCTAAATATAAATCGAGAGAGAAGAGCGGCTTAATCTCGAAGAGATTGTGGAGCCACGTCACAAACATCCTCCTCGACGGCTGTTGACTAGACGGATGACCGAATTGATCTTCACATTCATTCAAGATCAGCTGCAAAAATTTATTCACACGCAAAAATGAAATCTTCAAATACGGAAGAGGAAAACAAGAAGGAAAAGGGGAGAAAGAGAGGGGGGGAGGGTTTGGAGGTCCCTCTTCCCTCTAAGGAAAATATGGGTGCTCGCCTCCACGACATTAGTAAATCTAGCCCAAAAAAAAAAAAATAGATTAGTCCATTTTTCAGGTCTCACTTCTCTCCTCTATGTTCATGTGTGTGCAACACTCACTGAAATTGAACTCTGGACCTGATACTCTCCGACCCCACAACTTCAATCCCTTTATCAGCAGGATCATATGTCTTATGACATGATTAGTCAATTTCAAAAGTATTAAAAGTTGCATTTTGGTTAGACTTCCATGCCGATTTCGTTATTTGTATTGCTGTCAATCCTTTTAAAAATTCATGCGTGCACTATTCAAATATTAGGAAAGAGTGAAAAGATAATGGCCCCAAAAGCTTTTATAACTTTTAGGCTCCATTTGTTTCGCGATAAATGATTAATTTAAAGAATATTTTTCTAAAAATGATTACTTGTATTGCTGACAAAACTGAATGAACGAAAAAAAATTGATAAACAAAAATATTTAGACATAAATTGTTACCGACAATAAAAATATTTTTCATTGGCTAATTATTTCAAGCAAGATAGTAATCATTTGGATGAAATCTTTTTTTTTTTCAAATCATTCATTTTTCACTAAACAAACAAAACCCTAGACAATGCCAAAAACACAAAGCATGCCACTAATGACTAATGACCCAATAATCCATCGCCAAGTACTAACCTAACTCATAAAAGTTTAACAATCATATAATATGCCCACTCGCACATATTTTTAATCAAACCTAATCAATCCGGCTTAGATGGACTCGCACTTATTCTATACCAATCCCAACTGAATTTCACGACAATAATTCCGAGTTAAGGACGAGATCCCGTCACGAGTTTAAAGATTAAATAGACTAGAACCAATCGAAATCAAGGCTAGTGTCGGAAAAAAAGAACAAATGTGTTCCAACGGAATTTCTTTTCTAACCCGGACACGACTTGAAGATTTGCTTCACATGAACCTAATTTGATTTGACGATTGATCGTTGGGTCTCTTGTTCCTACTATTAAACCGACTGCATTCTTTCTCCTTTTTTTTTTTTTGATAAGGTAAGAATATATTAGCTAATCACAACGCAATTTTTTTTTAGATTAATATCACGAAAATCTTAAATTGATAAACATGTGATAAATTTACCCATAAATTATTTTTTAACCATCAAAAAGCTTAAATTGGTACACTTGTGATAAATTTACCACAAACTAATTTTTTTCACCACAAAAAAATTTCAAACCGATACACATGTGACAAATTTACCCTCTATTAGTTTCCATTGAATTGAGTCAATATCACGAAAAATCTTAAATTAATACGTTTGTAACAAACAAAGGATAATATATATACTCGACAATTATCATATGTCATCCAACTCAGCAATCGAACGGTAAAATTTAACGAAAACTAACATAGGGTAAATTTGTCACAAGTGTATCAGTTTGGGGTAAATTTATCATAGGTGTGCCAGTTTGGGACTTTTGGTGGTCAAAGAAATAGTTTAGGAGAAAATTTGTCACATGTGTATTAATTTGGAGTTTTTGGTGGTATTAACTTTTTTTTTTTTTTTGGGTTTTCGTGTCTTGCATTAATGGCCCATCAACAAGTTCTGCGGAATGTGCTGCGATTTCAAACGATGATGCCGACTCACCCTGTTCGAGGTTTAAGGACTTTGAGAAAACAACTCAGCTTGGTCCCACGGTTGGAATTTTTCTGATTAATTTTTTTTTCCCTGTTTAGTAGTTTAAAATTGCACGAGTCGTTTTCAATTTTTAAGAATGGGACACGCCCCATGTGCAATAATGCTGGCAAGTGTAACGATGCCGGGAACCCCACCGAGCTAGTGCACTTTATTTTCAAAAGGGGAATATTGGTTTTGATCTCTCTCTCTCTTTACTTTTTTGGAGTTGGTGAGTGGAATATTGGTTGGTTTGGTTTAGTCTAGTTTAGTCCTCCGAGGTTCTATATTTCCCAATTTCTCCTCTCGAAGGGAAGACAGGAGGGTTCGCTCGACGTGCATGACAACCATTTTGTTTCAGAAATAATTTTTAAAACAGAAACAGATTTTTCTATTTCTATCAAAAACGAAAATTTTTTGTTTCTGATTTTGTTCCAAAATTTATTTCTGAAATAGATCTGTGTTTCAGAAATAGAAAAATAAATTTGCGTTGCCAAATGAATTTTTGTTCCAAACTTATTTCTGAAATAAGATTGGAACAGAAACAGAGAAATAAAAGCGTTGCCATGCACGTCCTAAAACATAGACCAATAGAAAGATTCATCAAAAATTGGAGAAAGAGACTGTTTAGATGGACTGAAAATGACCATATATCAAATCAATGCGTACGGCCCGAATCTTCGTAAAAAGTGTCAGATTATTTTGTTGGACATTAGATTCTCTTGCCTATCGATATGGATCACATCACCTCCCCCTTCGTAAGCAAAATTTCTGGGGTTTTCCGCTGGTGTTGCGGAAGAGTTCATATCTCTTTTGATCGAAGATCTGCTTGATAAGGTCATATGAAATTTTGCAGGATCTTGAAAGAAAACAGGTCAGCGGGGTTTAAATTGTCCAGCCCGGACAAGATATTCAACCGTGAGTCGAAAGAATCCTAAGTTGAGAACGATTCAATGAGACCTTGGAAAAATCGAAATGGTATTCCGAGCAAGTCCAAGATTAGGTGCTAGAGAACGTTTTATTAAGTAGCGGTTATAGACTCTGAATGAATATCCTCCCCCACAATTTCCACCTACCAACGCAGCAATTTCCGGCTGAGCTCTGTACTGTTTTTTTGGGTAGTTGAACTACGACGACCGGTTTCGATCAAAGGATTGACTTCTCGAGATCGGAAGAAAGAGAGAAGAAAGTCGCACTCGGATTACACGAGCCATTAGATGACGTGGGACGCACCGTATCGTAAGTCGGGCTCACCGAATGTAAAGTGCCCGCAATATAAACGGTACGACCTCATTTGGTAATCATAGCAAAGGAGGGGGAAAAAAAAACAGTTCGATGAGCCGGGAAGGGAGTAATCTCACGCTGCGCATTTCTCACTTAATTACAAGAAGGTTACCAAAAGCAGCATCACTCCAAACTCGTAAAAACCAAATCAAGAAAAGAGAAACAAAACTCTGGGGTTCCTATCTTATCTACATCTTGCACGCTTCTACTCTCTGCTTTTCCATATGCAATGTGTGTATTCATCATAGATTTTGCTATATCCCGACAGCTTTCTTCAACAGAACGAACAAACCGGAGACGATGAAGGCCGTCACAATCTTCTTTGACGCTAATATTCTCAGATTAACCCTCAGGCCATGCTTTCTCATCACCCCGCCATTTCCCCACCCAACATCAGAAGCCAGGAGCCAGCTGCACGCAGTAGTACTTTCATCGTATTCACAGGTCCGCACACGTCTGCAATGTCGCCGCCCGACACCTCGACAAACGGCCATGTAGCACCAGCATCACCACTTTCAACATAGTTTAGCCGAAGAGCTTTGTTCAGCCAGCCTGACAACTGGACAAGCACATTTGCCAGCCAAGCAATTTCATTGTCTGACACGGGACGTTTCATCCAGTCACCTTTGTACCTGATTTCGGCAAATGCATTATCAACCACTCTTCTGGGCTTGAATATTCCATCTCGAGATGACCGCTGCTCTTGCACTTCGGGTGTCACTGACACAGGCTTAAAGAAGTTACCACCAAACAACTGGCTAAGCTGGGCCTTCAAAGAATCTATGTGTTGAAGGTTTTGTGCGAGGTTATCACCAGAAAGGGTCTGCAGCTCGGCTTCAGCTCGGAGTATAAACAGCTGCAGAAGCAAAACATCGATTTTAAACATCTCAGTGAAGGAGTGGAAAATCTATTAGAAGGAAACCTGAGACTTGGTCTACCTGGAGTAGCTGTCGTCCACCATCTTCACCATCACTGAAGAGCCGTAGGTCTTTGTTCCAGTTCTCATGCAAGAAGGATCCATCAGCATCATTCTCACATAAGCCATCCTCCCAATCCTAGCACCGACAAGGAAACTGTTCTTAATTGTCAAAATAAAATATACGACACTATAAAGAAAAAGAAAAGAAAAGAAATATACAGCACCATTAGCAACAGTGTTCTAATCCATCTTCCTGAAATCTCATAAATGGATTCAACGCAAACAGATGAACAAATTTCAGAACATGATACATGAACCACATATACCAGCAAGGATCCGACAGAACAGAGTGATACATCCCAAAGAATAAACATGATCATTGCGGCCCAAGTGTGACACTTTACCAGGTCTTCATAAAAATCGGCTGTTGCATTCCACTAAGCATTACTAGGTGTTAGGACTAGACCATCCCTATTCGGTGATCTTATCCAACACTGCCCACTTAGTTTTCTCTCTTTATTCAACTAATAACAGCAATTGTTTGCTTTTAGATGGTGTCCTGTGATCTAAAATGTGATACTTGAGAAACCCTAATTGTGAAGCTTAAGAGCTTAGGTTTGCAATGCCCAATTTTTAATTAAACCATTTGATTCCATGTCAAACTTTCGACCAAACCTTTAGCACAAACTTTCATCGAATTCAATAATCTCCCATACATTTCAGCATAATCATTTATTTGCGTATTCAGAAGAACTATCAATCAAGGTCAGGAGACTATTTCCCCATTTTATCTTCCTTCAATCAAATAGTCCCATCTCCATCACTTCAATCAGCACCTCAAGGCAGAAAGAGCGCAAAAAATGGCCAACATTTCTTGTTTACCATTCCTCCAATATAAAAAAGAAAAGAAAGGTAAATAAACTGTACGAAATGGAGAATCTACCAGTAGCTGTTCTCGGATTGATGGAATGAATCCATACAAGTCAGTTGATGCTGATTTGCCAAAACCAGCTTCTTTCGTATGAAATAGAGTATCGACATTTTTTATCAGATCGAGAAACTCCTCAGATGATGTCAGTATACACAAACCTGTTATAAAATAAAAATAAACAGATTACTAGTCTGTATAGTGTGAAAAGGCGTAATGGGATTGAAAGCATGGTGGTGAAGTTCGAACCCAACACAAAATCAATCAGCACTCAACACCAAAGCCTAGTCCAACAAAACTGGCTCATTTCTTATCTGACACTGACAAATTCAACTACAGATCCCAAAGCTCATCTCAACAGTTGCCATGTCGCTTGTGCACAGAATAGCATACTGAAGACTCGGTTTACTATGAATACTATATGTCATTTAATAATAACTTCACAAGCTCACATGAAAATTACAACACTGAAAGCATACCAGGCCAAAAATGTTGGAAAGAGGTAGCAAGACTCGAGCATTATGCTCCAAATATCTGACATGCAACTTTATACACGGAGCATTACATAAGTTTCTGGTGTCCTTTGTCATCTATTGCTGCCTCTCATGTCTCTGCCTCTGCTCCCCTCTCTCCTCTCTAAAAGAAAAGTTGTCTGTGAAATTGGAGGAAGGCGAGAATATGAAGAGAGCGGCTCTCAAGATGCTAGTTCTATCATATGCAGCGATGTCACCATCGTTGCTCAAGGAGAAATTATCAACATCATAATTTCCTCATTTTCTATTTTCACCAAACTCTGCACTATCCTCCTTTATATCTTCAAAGTTCGAGCAGCTGGGGGCGATGAATATTACTAAATGCACTAATCTAAACTAAAGCATTGCCTCTGAGATAGCTGAACTCCACCATGCATATACTCATGTATGAGAGTTTGTTAGCTGTGACAAACCCACATTTCACTCGCCTACTAGGTTAAACCACCAGTAGAAAATTACCAAATATGCATAATAGCACAAACCAAGAGTCACCACAAAGTTCTGCCACAACTTTAATTGGCAAGTGTCAGAAAGAGAAGCTAGAAAGATAGAGATGTCACCACTTTTCTTAGAAAAAAGAAGAGACCTCTCTACCTGTTCCAAAAACAATGCCACCATGTGTAATGGCGCATCAAAGTTGGGTCCCCACGAATAAACTACCAATCTCCAAGACTCAAAGACTTTAATTTTTGTCCATCAAAACAAGACATACCACAAGACATTGTCTATTGTAATATACACGCGCGCACAAAACATCTTCCCCACGGATAAAGTACCGCGATAAAGATGCGATCCAATATGCATTGCATTTGCATCCACAGTGAGAAATTTAAATAAGAAGCAATAAGAGTTCCCAGTCTCAATCATCCAACTAAGCATAATTTCATGCAGTTTCTGAACTAAAAGCACAGTAAATATTCCGGTTGAATGATAGAATGCTTTGCTAAGAGACTAACCTTCAGTACCATCTGTACAATCACTTCTGGATCAGTGTGAAGAAATTTATGAGCAAAGCCTACAAAGTGCATAACCATCGAGCTATAGTACAGATAGTTGGACAAAACATAAACTCGCCAGCGGGATGAATATCTACCCTCTTGAGCGAGAGATTCCTCCTTTTTCTCATTCTTTGCAGATCCACCAACAATCGCATCAAGCTCAGGGAATTGCTTGAGCTGATGGACCAAGGTTCCATATAGCTAACCCAAACAGAGAACACTTGTGAAGCATTCTTGATGGAGGCTTCCACCGGACAGAACAAAAATGTCCGCAATATATAACGATACAGAGGCCTCTGAATTCGCAAATTCCAATTCCAAGATCCACACGAAAGCGAATGAGAACCATTTACACTATCCCTCAACTTCATGGTATCTGAGGACCGCGACACTTTCCGACTTGGACCTCCACTATTCTCCGCATTATCAATCCCTTCCGTACCCTTGACAGCACTCAAATTCAAATACCTCACAAATAACTTCACCACTGCCCCCAGTCCTGGAGTTGGCGGAGTTTCTCCCGACACCGAATGAAATGGAAATGACACACCAAACGACTTGCATACATTTGCGGATACAGGCGAGAAATCATTATCAACCAGCCAATAGTGTATAAAAGTATCAACCAAGAACTCAGCTTGCACCCGCACAGATCCATCACACTCCGTTGGATAATGCAAAAATCGAGCTACGGTACGGTTGATGGGCGTCTGCATCATTGACTGGCACAAAAGCTCGTAAATAGGCGTATAACAACCACAAATATAGGTTACACTCGTTATTCTGCTCATTGCCGCGCTTCACACCCGAAAAACCACGAATTGGACCGGTCCAGTTCTCCAACCTAAACTTCCTACTCTTCTTTGTCGAAACACCATCGGAATTCTCACAGTTCCCCCGACAAACAGGATAATAAGCGAACCAGAACATGAAATACTCGAACACATTCAGTTGCACTTGACACGAAGAGCCCTTAACCGAGTCCTCCTTGATCCTACCTCTAAACAGAGAGCACAATTCACCCACCACGCAGCCGTCCTTGGCGTTAACGAGCATGAAGCGAGCCCACTCCGGCAACCGCTCATCCGGGAACACGAACTTCACGAGCCCAAGCCGATCGACGGCGAAAATCGAGCTCATGAGGGCGCCATTTGAGGCAAAGAGGCCGAAAACCCGGGAGGCGAGGCCGGGGTCGTTGGAGTCGAGGACGGTGTCGATCCAGCCGTGCCTGGGAGAGGTAGCGGGGGTCGTCGCCGAAGCCAAAGAGCTTTGCAGACGAGGGAAGGGAAGGCGAGGGAGAAGAAGTGGCGGGACTGATCGGGGGAGTGGGAGCGGAGGAAGGAGTCGACGGCGGCGCAGGCGGAGAGGATCTGGGGCGGCGACGACGAGGCGAGGACGGCGGCGGCGAGGTCCCGGGACCTGGAGAGCGAATCGAGGGCGTAGGAGTGAGGGTGCATGGCTTAGGGTTTTCGCGTGGAGCTCGAGCGAGAGAGAGAGAGAGAGAAAGGTCCGGTTTTTAAATGAGCAGAGAAGCAAATGGCGGGTTTATGAGGGGGACGTGGCGACGGATTTAGGAATCTCTGCGAGAGAGAGAGAGAACGGTGAGCGAGACTGAATTGGCTGCATGTCAAGCGTTCGACAAAATGCGGGAGAGGCTTGGCGCAGAGAGAGAGAGAGAGAGAGAGGGGACGGGGCTATTTGGATCTGTCGGACTAAACGGCCCATGGGCCGAAATTCTCAGCCCCGATCTCAAATCATGTTTATGATTACGCAACTAGGACAGATGTATTAGCAATGTCCGTGCATTACTAATATGAATTCTTCTCATTTGAATTTAGGTTTGATCTTCCATGTGCTCTTAGCACCCTCAAATCCCAATAATCTTATATGGCATGGCTCCTTTTTTTTCAATTTTGAAATAAGGGGTAATATCTTCGAATTCTGTATTTATCTAACGAATTGCCCGATGTGTGAAACATCTGTAATTATATGTAATCTGATTTCGAATATGTTGTGGCTATAAGATAGGGGGGCGAGCCTACGAAGAGGAAAAGGTTTAGGAGGTCGAGCGAACAGGATACAAGCTTCGGAGAGCAACAATGATTTGTGAGATCACATTCCAAGAGTCGGGAAAGTGTGGTCTCGCTTGACAAAAGATTCAGAATTTTTTAACGGCGACAATTATACGTGCACAAAAAAGAAAGAAGAAGAAGAAGATGATAAAATTTAGAATAGAACTGGACCGTCTGTAACCGAAAAAAAAAAAAAAAAAAGAGGTCCATTTTAAAGCACGTGGTCCTAAAGGAAACAAGAAATTTAAGGGAAGTGGTCCTGGGCATTGCTCATTTGCGCAGAAAGAGATGTCACAAACACACACGAAGGGAAAAAAAAAAAAAACTATTGACCTTATGCGGAGAAGGCAAGTGAAAGAGGTTCGTGTCCTTGTGCGTACTTTGAAGACTTGTGTTGCACGTATGGAGACTAGGAAGTGATAATCTCAAAATTTTGTATGTTCTTCAACTGCTCGACCATAACTTGAGTTATCTTATGAATTCTAAGCATAAAATCCTATACCGTGCTCGACGGTGGTCCCCGCAAAATCTAACGGATCGCGCGCTATATAATTTCCCTTCCTACCTATCTACCAAAAAAAAATATTTATGGAAGAAACGTTGTCCAAAAATAAAATAAAATAAGTAATTTCTGTCTGCAATTTTGTATCCAATTTCATCTCGAGAGGGAAGAGGTAAATGGGTATCCTTTTTCCGTCCACCTTGGATTCGCGTGTTGAACTGTGGAAAAAAAAATCAAATCAAGAAAAGGAAAAAAGAAAAAAAACTTTGCCCCCCCAAATTTTGGCATTCGTGCCCCAAGTGACCATCTTATTGTGCACCCTCGCTCATCGAAGAGCGGGACCTTCGTATCTTCCTATTGATGAAGAGTATGGACAGCACCTCGATAACGATAATGGAGGAGAAAGTAGGAGGAAAAAAAAAATCGGGACATATTTTTAATTGTCCTATGCGCGCCACGTCATCAACACGTGTCGGATATTGATCAGGTTTCAGTATGTAGTAAAAAAAAAAAAACCACGTCATGCCGGTCTATTCTGTCATCATTGGACATTTTCCCACGTCCTCAAGATATTTGGAGGTTTGTGTTGTGCGCAGGGAAAGTAGCAAAGTGAATCCCAACGCCGCGACTGCTCGACCAATCATCCTTTGATAAAGAGCCTCGTGAAGGTGATATGGCATAATTACACTCATAATGAGCTTCGCCTGATATTTTTTATGCCAAACTATATTGAAATAATTATGTGTCCTAAAACTAGTTCTCTACCTTTTTAAAATTTTACATTCGGGTACTACACAAAAAATTGAAAATTATGCTTTTGGAGCTAGAGTTATAACTATAATCATGAAATTTAAATGATCGAGGAAAACATCATACAAGATAATGCGCGTCGTGCTACCCAATGACGTTGGAGCGCCTGTCTAATATATGTAAACTCACATTACATTTTATCCGGTGTTTTACAATGTATTGGTTTCCTAAAATTGAACTTATGGTGGGTTGTTTTCTTTTAACGCGGCTCGATTATTCTGTTACTAATTAAGCAACCATCGTTCTTTAATTAAGTAAAATTAGTCTGGTTTTGTATGTGATTACATTTGGGTCGGATTGAACCAAAGTAATTTTACGGTCTATTTTATAGTATCGGTTCATGTTAATATTATCTAGAAATATTCTAAGTCGCGTAATGCATTGTGTGTAGTATAGTCAATTTTACAGCTATCGATTTTTTTGTCCTGCCCTTCGCATATTGTTTCAAGCAGCATCGCTTTGTTCTGCTACAAGTTCCATTTCAGGCAACAAATTAAGTCAAATTCTCTTAATCTGTTTGATGTACATAGCCTATTCCACTGCACATATAAAGTACCTCAATAATATTTATACTTAGATCGAGATTTGAAGATACTCTCGCTAAAGTTTTACTTTTCCTAAAATATTAAAATATTTTTATGGAAGGAGACTAATCTTCGTCAGATCGAGTGCATCTAATATTTAAATGATATATTAGGTGAAAAATACTAATATTTTTTAAAGGGAGCTCTTTTTTTTTTCCATGACCAAAGAGCCCATCAAATTTGCCAACACCAACAAAAAGGATGATTGTGACGTGGCTCTACCACCTCTTCAAGATTAGGCCGTTCTCATCTCCCAATTGAGATTTGGGTCAAGTTTTTGGGTTTTGCTCTCCCGAGTTAGATATAGATATAGATTTGAGAGTTCCTTATAGATATTTGATGTGTTCTTTCATTATGTTAATGTTGGGGTTTTTGCAATGATGATGATAAGAGCGTTGATCATAGATGCTCGTTGCAAGCACATAACCGTAAACCTTTGCAAATGGATTGGGCAAGCTCGGTGTGTGCTCATCACTATATCTGGTGATTGACTATCAAAAGTTTACAATGGCGAATTTATTCTTGAGAGATGAGAGTGTGCTTCCAGCTACAGACTGTATTTTGTTATGTGCTTTTATATTTTTGCTTTCTTCGGTAGTTATTGGAGATTTACTACAATCGAAAGCCTTTTATGTAGCTCTTGATTATTCTGATATATGAATGGTTTCTTTCATCCAACCAAAAAATATATATAATAAGAAACATCCACAAGACAATTCAATTGGTTAAGACTCGATATCAAGCTGCCAATTACAAATTGTGATCTTAAAAGAATGTTGACGGTGACAATTCTTTTGGGTCGTTTTTAGAGATTTTTCTTTTCTTAAAATATTAAAATATTTTTATGGAAAGAGATTAATTTTCATCAGATCGAGTGCATCTAACATTTAAATTATATATTAGGTGAAAAAATACTAAAATTTTTTAAAGGGTGCTCTTTTTTTTTCCCATGACTAGAGAACCCGTCGAATTCGCCAATACCAACGAAGAGGGTGATCGTGATGTGGTTGTACCAGCTCTTCGAGATTAGGCCACTCTCCTCTTTCAATTTAGATTTGGGTCAAGTTTTTGGGTTTTGCTCTCTCGAGTGACATATAAATATAGATGTGGGAGTTTCTTACAGATATTTGATATGTATTCTTTCATCATGATGATGTTGGGGTTTCTGTAATAATGGTGATGAGGGCGTTGATCATAGATGCTTATTATAAGCACATAACCGTAAACCTTTGCAAATGGACTGAGCGAGCTCGATGTGTGCTCATCGCTATATCTGCTGATTGGCTATCAATAGTTTACAATGGCAGATCTGTTCTCGAGGGATGAGAGTATGCTTTCGGCTATAGATTGTGCCTTGTTATGTGCTTTTGTGTTTTTACTTTCTTCCGCAGCTGTTGGGGATATACTAAAATCGAAAGCTTTTTTTACGTAGCTCTTGATTATTCTGGTATATGAATGGTTTTTTTCATTGAACCAAAAAAATATATACGACAAGAAAGATCGACAAGACAATTCAATTGGTTAAGACTCGATATCAAACTGCCAATTAGAAAGCTGTGATCTTAAAAGAGCGTTAACGGTGACAATTCTTTTGAGTCGCTTTCAGAGATTTTTTATCTCGATAATTACATGATTGAAATTGGATGAGAAGAACTAGAGATTAATTTAGCATTGCAAGATGCCTAATCAACTAAAGCCAATAGGAAAGGAAAAGGAGTCGCAACATGTGTGTTTGACTAGTAAACTCGATGGACAATTCGATTGCCAATTCTTTTTTTTTTTTTAAGGAACGAGTGCGTCAAAAGTACTAAAATTTATTTCAAAAGTGTAGTTACATCATAAAACTTACCATGAAAGTGCTATCGAATCTCAAAACTTCGAAAAAGTGAAATCAAATATTAAAACTTGTCAAACTAATCCAATCAAGTCCTTCTATTAATTGCAGTTTTTGAAAATTTTAGAACTCGATTGGGCTTATATGATAAGTTTTAGGACTTTATTACACCTTTTGAACGTTTTGCAACTCAATTGTACTTTCCTTACAAAATTTAGGACTTTTAGTGTACTTATAAAGATTAGAGAAAAATCCACACAAATATTAGAATATTCTACGACCACCTATGATTATAGATGGGCAAAATTGTTATATACAAAAATCAAGATTACTAACAAGCAACCAATGAATCTCTTTTAACTTCTAAATTCAAATTGAAAAAATTTATTTTAATATTCATTAAACTTCTCATCTTTCTTTTAATGATAATTAAAACACGTGTCATCGAAATCAACAATTTAACAATAAAAATTAATGAAAACTAACAGATGATAAATTTGTCACATGTTTATCAGTTTGAGGTAAATTCGTCACAAATATATTAGTTTAGGGGTTTTGATGGTTAAAAAAATAATTTAAGATAAATTCGTTAGGGGTATATCGATTTGAGTTTTTTTCGTGATATGAAAAATCATATGAGGAAATAAAAAAAAGTAGATCTATTCTCGTTCCTTTATTTTAATTTATAATTTTCACCGTGCGACGCGTGGGCGGCTACCGGCTAGTAATGATAAGAAAGCGAATAAAGTTCGAGAATAATTGGCTTAGGGGTTAAAAAAAGAATTGATTTTTCACAGCAGTGAAAAACCAAAGTCAATTCTCATTTTGATCTGATCGTTTTTTGCGTACCACGTGCGCTTAACCAATTTGGGACACGGAGGCAACACGACACGATGCACGAATCGCCAGGTGCTTGAATGGGAAAACGACACGTGGAATCTGAACCATGACGACTCGCTAGAGTCAGCATCAGTCATCCTCAACAATCGGTTGGGACGTTCCATCCCTCTTCTGCAGCGCCAGCAAGGTCCATTAAGAACGATTTACTACATTTTACATTTTCCTTTAAATTTTTTGATAAATGCCCCGAAAATGAAAAACCAGGAAAATTATATCTTCAGCTCGTGGAATCACATCAGCGATATATTCGTCAGAAATCTTAAAACTTATCATGAAAGTACAATCAAATATTAAAATTTATCAAATTGATGTAATTAAGCCTTTCTATTAAGTCCGTTCAATTTAAATAACTAATAACAACATCATTTTTGGTTCGAATCTGATTTCTAATTCAATTTCTATTTAATTTCATTTTTAAAAATAAACAAAAAAAACCAGCAGCCCTCGTCGCCGTCGCCAAGGCCCAGCGACCCTCACCGATCGGAGTTAACGAAAAGACTCGATTGCATCAGTTTAACGAGTTTTAGGACTCTATTATACTTTTTACAAGTTTTATGACTCGATCGTACTTTAATGATAAATTTTTCGGCTTCTAATAAACATATCATGTCACGTGAAGGAATGTTCTACATATAAAGTTGCACACGTGACCACCAAAATGATACCGAATTCCAGAAACCACGATTCAAGTACAATGACATCACATCACATCGAACCAATCGCTCTTTGTTCTTTTAATTATTAGAGAAAGCAACACTTACCTTATCCGTAATGGCATGACAGTATTCCTATTTACGTTCCCATCCGACGTCGAATTTACCAAGATTCGAAACAAATTACTTGGTCGGAACCTAAGAATTTATATCGGAAAATTCGACGCTGAATCCGACACTTTTATAAGGTGCAAATATTTTTTTTTTCCAAATTTGTTAGGTTAATTTTTCGGCAAATTATAAGTCGGCCATGAAAGACAGGGGAAGGCCCAGCTCTTTGGATTCCTTTCTTTTTCCCAGTCATCGCTGTCGAACATTGGCTATGTGGTCCATCTACTCTAATCCCTTTTTGTTTTTTTGGTCCTCTTACTTTGCCTAAATGACAAAGTTGGGACCCTAATCAACGAATTGCAAAGCAGAAAAGGCTCGGAAAAAGTTCCTCCAATTGCATTTTATCCCATCTAAAATGGGTTGTCGCTAGCCAATCATTTCGCCCCTAAAAGTTTTGATACTTCTTTGAGAAAAGGGTTACAAGTTATTTCTCTTTTGCAATCTCAATTTCGAAATTTTGGTGTTGCACGTTATTTGTTGTCTACACGAACCAGACCTCTCTCAATAATTTGCTTAATCTATGTATATCATACTCTATTTTCCCCCCTAGAGTTTGTGATACATAGCATTTTGCGACACCTGATTGCAATTTCATGCATATAACAGCATAAAATCTAATGTGTTTAGTGTTTTAAAAAGCCAAATGCGCTATAATTTCGACAAAATAAATTTACTTGAAGCAGGGGGGAAAGCAATCCCTGTCGCGTAGCATGTGTTTGGCAAGAGTTTCCTGTTTTCGGAAACAACTTCTAAGTAGAAATGATTTTTTTTATTATGTAATATGTTTGGTAACGGCATAAAATTTTTATTCTCGAAATAAATAAATAAATAAACAAATAAATAGTGACTCGTGATTGTAAATGAGCATTAAGTTATATTGTACTTATTTTTTTAAAAATGACATTATTTCTCTTTTTATCTAGGGAACAAAGAAGTTACTTTTTTTCGTACTTCTTGTTTCTATTCCCGAAAATAGAAATTTATTACATTTCCGAATGGGTTTTCTATTCTTTTTTTTTTTTGTTTTAGGGAACAAAAGAACGGAAAAGCAGAGAATCGGATACGTTAGCAAGGGGGGGAGTGTCTAAAAAATCCTAACCTTTTATCTTGGCGCCAATTCAGTCCTACATCTCAACTCCGTCCAAAAAAAGTGAAAGGAAAAAGAAAAAACCCAAAAAATTACTAAAAAAATAAAGAAAATTAAAAAAGATGTCACTTCAGCACTAATCGTGCCACATAGGACGACTGGCATCCATATCAACGGTTTTAAGCCAAAATTGGTTAGATGAACTCAATCAGCACGGATGCAAAAAGTTTAAGACTAAATTGACATAATTAAAAGGTTTATAACCGAATTTGTACCAATACAAAAGGTTTAGTACTTTGTGAACACCTTTCCAATGATAGGGAAATGGACGTTGCTAATTGGTATAATTACCTAAAGACTACAGTGCGACTCTTTCTGCACCAAAATCCACCAATTGATCCTTACGAATCGTTCAGTGTGGGACTCAGGCTACTTTCAAAAGCTAAGTGGCGTTGGGGATAAGTTGGGCAATGAATGAAAGGGACCAGGACGGATCGTGATGCATCGATGTCTGCTTCCGAAGGGGAGGACACTTTGGCCGTTTGACGATGAAAGCCGAAGAAGACGGAAGTGAGTATTTCGTTAGTAGTTTCCACATGTTATAAGCGGAATTTCCAGCCGCGGCCCTCGGCCAGTGACACAAGGGCTCGACCCTCGCTCGGCCACCACTCTTGCCGGGCCAAAATGAAAAATAAAAGAAAGAAAGAAAGAAAACGAAAAAGAAAAAAATAATAAAAATTTCAGAAAAAATATACTAACAAATTTAAAATTTATCCACGTCATTGCCGGTCGCGCCACATCAGACGGCCGACATCCATGTCAACAATTTTTTGTCAAAATTGATGTGACGACGAATTGAATTGACATAAATACAATTGGCATAAATTCATAAGACTAAATTAGTCCAATTGAAATGTTCAGGACTGAATTGGTATCAATACAGTAATTTAAATATTTTTTTTTTTGGGGGTGGGGGTTTTTACTTTTCCCCCCTTTCTTTGGCCGATCATCCAGCCTTAGTCTAATATATCCAAAATCCAAGAACACGAAGACCCTTTCTACACAACTGTTTCCCAAATGGATTAAAGGCAGATGGGTCGTCGAATTCTCTCTCATTGGTCAGATTTTTGGGGCTGTCGACGTTGACATTGAGGCAGGCATCCCCCATTCCAAAGGTAGAGGAGGGTGTGTCACGGCAGATAGGGTAATCTATGCACGCAATACGAGGTTTACATGTGGAAACATCCTGGTCGCCCACTACGTGTTCTTTCGCCCTTGGTCGGCCGTCGCCCGCTCGTTCGAATGCGTTAGGAAAAGGAAGAAGAATCTTCACCTACTGAACGCCAATGGAATGTAACGTTGTCCCATTCCGCTTTTTCCTAAAATTCAATAAGTAAATAAATTTCGAACCCCCCTTAAGAAAAAAAAAGAAGGGAAGTAGATAAATAAATAACCAAAAAGAAAAAAGTTAAAAGAATTTTGGAGACTTCTTGGCGTGCTGAGATTAGGTTTAACTGCAACCAGTTTGTTATCACGGAAGATAAGCTTATGGATAAGCTTATAGATTGATTTGGTGGATTTATTGGCTTAATGCCAACTCCGTAAGTTGTTGTTTATGACCTTAGAGCGCACGCGGTTTTGTTTGAGGATGTGGCTTTCGGTTAGTTACCAGGTCTTTCCGATCGGAGACCGGGAATGAAAGCGAGAGGGAAACGAGATGTCCGAGCATGTTTTCGAGCTTTTCGTCGGGATCGCGGCCCGAACCGCCGCGTGTCGAGGGGCCAGAAGGGGGGAAAAAAAAGAAAAAGGAAGGGGGGGGGCGGTCGGATGCTGTTAACGGCAATTGTCGCGGCATAAAACGGCCTCGAGTCCATTATATTCGTCGGATTATTCGAGACGAGCACCGGGCCGAATGCGATATGGCGTGACGAGTTATGTGCATGTCCCCTCTGTCGACATATTCATAGCACGTCTCCATGAATTCCCATCGTGTCCACGACAACAGACCTTCAAAAGTGGAAGTAGAAAAGCAATTCATTTTACTTTTTGCCAAGTAGGTGGAAAGTCGTTAGTAAGATGGTGCTTTTCTTTTCTAGGACGACAAAGCAGATTTTTTTTTTTTTCCCCTTGGCCGATTTCTTCTGATCCCTTTTCAGCTGATGAAAGCTTAAAGAAGAAAGATCGGAGATCAGCAGAAAAATCATGAATTTTCCCAGGAAAATGTACAAAGAAAATGAACCATTTACATAGACTCTCATGCCAAGGGAAAAAACACAGAACGATCCCAAAGGAGACCACCTTTTTGTGACAAAAAAAACAAAAAAGAAGCCAAGAGGACAGAAAAAGGGGAGGGCTGGTCTGTTCAACTCGCATGCACACGATCATTCATTTGGAAGCTAATTGAGGCTGCTTGCGTGTCTCGGTTTGAAGCTCGACTCAAAATCCCAACTAGGCCCCGACCGACTGAGCTGGTAATGATGGCTAATTCCAGAGGAAAGGGTCGTCGCCGTGGCTAAATCTCGTGCCGTCTTCCTCCTGCCACGCGAACGACGTGCAGACCTCATCCATTCTGCTGCCGAAGTCCAGCAGGAGATCCGGCAGGTCGATGAACGTGTCGTCCTCATCGTCCAGCGGCGAACTCGTCGACCCCTGGGTGTCGAAGGACTCCTCAGCCGCGGCCTCCGGGGAGTGCGGCCGGCTCGGCCCGGCCGGGGCGCCGATCGCGGCGGCCAGGGCGGCGGCCGCCTGGATGTCCTTGGCCGACTTGCTCGCGGCCGGGGGAGCAGCTCGGCCAGCTCGGGGAAGTTGAGGTGGGTCGACCGGCCCTTGATCGCCAGCGCGGCCACATCGTGGGCCCGGGCCGCCATCTCCGCCGTCTGGAACGTCCCCAGCCAGATCCTCGACTTCTTCCTCGGCTCCCGGATCTCGGACACCCACCGGCCCCATTGGCGCCGCCGTACCCCGCGGTAACTCGGGCCGTTTCCGGGCCGAGCCTTCTGCTTCTTGGGGTCCCTGGAACCGCGCTCTGGCGCTCCAACTTTCTCCGAGCACGAGCTTGATTGTGAGCAAGTGTTCGAGGAGTAGGACGTGCTGGTTTGGGCCTCAATGCATTTAGTGTTCACGGTTGGCTCCATTACTTTGGCTTTGAGTGTGTGCGTGTGTGTGAGTGAGAGAGAGAGAGTGAGAGAGAGACAGAGAGGGGAGTACTTGTGACTTGAAGTTGGAATTGAAGGCCGAAGCTTAATAAAAGAATGGGAAGAGGTGGTAAGGTTTGGAGGGGTCCTCATGGCCAAAAGGGACAAAAGAGCTTTTGGTCTTACATAGGCTTTGATCTTTGGATGATGCTAGAGAAAGGCATTTTCCCCTGTTTTCTCTTTTTTCTCCTCTTTGTTTTTTAGTTTTGGCATCATCTTGTCCAGTCCCTAGCTTCCTGGGCTCCTCCTCATGTCCCATTATGGAGCCTTATGTGATTGACCAAAGGTGCAAATTTTTAATGATTTTTTCCCTTATTTTTAGCAATCCAGTCTTTTAAAGAATGTTCGACCAACCTCCACCCTCAATAGGGGAAAAAACTTTGGGATCCAGCAGAGCAGAGCATCATCCTGTTTGATGGTGCCTATCAGCCATCGCATTGCACTGGTCTACTCCCTCGTGTTGGACCCGGCGGGGCGAAAACCGAAAAGACCATGCCCGTGCCCATGAATAGACTTACTCAGGACTATTTTTTTCGCGACACCCGAGATTTCTAGGCTCTGTTAATGCCACGTCGTCGCGCCAGTACTGCCGGACTCGTAGATTCACAGCTCTCTGCTGCACCGCGAAGAATCATCACATCCTACAACAACTATAGGCTATGGTTCTCAATCTCTGCGCGGAGGAGAAAGGAAGAAAACTTCGATTCCAATTCTTCAGCCGGCTGAAAAAAATCATAGAACCTGCCCGAAGATGGACCAGCATGCGGAAATTTTAGCACGAGGAATCATGGGACTGCGCAACTCTGCTTTGTGGGGATAAGCTGTGTGCGTACGGTAGCAGTCCAAGGTTTGGACATGTGGTTGCGAAAAGGTCTTGCCTTCCCGTTCAAGACTCCGCCCCCTACCCATGGCCGCCCCAACTTTTCTCGGGAAAAAGAAAACCCCCCTCGTTTTTGTGCAGTGGGAAAGTGAGGGAAGAAACAGAGCATCCCACTTCTTCCTCCCTGTGATTGCAACAGTTGTCGTACCTCTCTTAGTACCAAGATGCTCCTCGGAAATTTCCACCATTTCAAACACGGCATCATTTGACCAAAACAGGGGATATGGCAAAGTTTGGAGCTTGCCTGGATATTTTCATCTTTTACTCACGGAAATATCTCAAACGCTATCCAATCATCTCGTTTCGACGGAAATCGGGAGAAGAATTGGCCACTCCAGGTTGATATATCGATTGGAGCAGTGCGTTGGCTCATACGTAGGTCGTAAATGATGCTAACTAGGATCTTTACGTGGTTCTAAATCTATAGCGATTAGTCTAGCCATGCATTGAAAGCTTAATTACTTGATTTAAGACTATAGGGGCTGCGGAGGGTGCGTGAAAAATGGTCTAGACTAGTCAATCACCATTTACCGCATGTGTCGCCATGATCATGAGCAATATAATAAGTGTACATTTCCAAGTGATATTATAATATATAATTACACGGAACATGACTCTTACTCCAACCTTTTATCCTCTCTTGTCTTCACTTTACTTACGAAGCAGAAAGGCGACACATGACTAATTAGTAGTCGAATCATGTTATGCCTAATTTTTTTGTCTGCATTATGTAAGAAAAGCAAAATCATCGCTCCCGGCTGCCAATCGCTGACCGCCGCCAACCACCGTCACCCCCATCGCCAACCATCAACCATTGCACCTACCAGTGATCAGTTCCCGATCCAGTCCGGTTCCCCTAAAAAATCAGGAACCAAATCGATGGTCCCATTTCCCAATTGTCGAAATCAGGAATCGAATCAGGCCTAATCGACCGGTCATGTTCCCAGGCAATTGCATTAGACTGGTAATATGACAAAAAAAAAATACACCATAATTTTCTGCTCATCGATCATTCTTTTTCTAAAAAATTGTTTCCTCACTTTATGCACATCCACAAGAGTGTTCCATTTACTAATAGAAAAGAAAAGAGGGCTGTGAAGTGAAGCAAACCCTAAACAAGTCAACGTTAGGGTTACTTAAAAAAATTTAAAAAAAAGGCAACTGATTTGATCTGATCCCATGTCCTTAGAACTGAGAATCAAATTGCTCGGTTATCGGTTCCAATTTTCGAATCAAGAATCGGACTGGACCATTTTAGAAGTGAGAATCGAGAACTGGACCACTAGTCCCGATTCGGTGAGTTCAGTTTGCTCACCCCTAACCGTGCCACCTATTGTCGTAGTCTATCATTGCCGGGTCGCCGTTGTCGGCTACTAGAGTAAAAAATAAAAAATATTTTTTAAATAAATTTTAAAATTTTAAAAATGAAGTAGAAATCTTTCGATTGCCGACAATAATTTTTTAAGATTTTATGTTAATAATGTTTTATAAGTAAATATTTTCAATCATTACCAAATAAATTTTTCTAATCAAAAATTAATTTTTAACGTAGAAATAGAGAAATCAACTTTTGTTTTGAGAAAAAGTAAAAAAATCAATTTCTAGTTAGAAATTGATTTTTGAAACAGAGTGTTGCCACGCGTGCCGGCCTTACTTGTCATCCAATTTGTCCTCAGGCTTCTTCATGAACGAAGTTTAATCCAAGAGTTCAGCCAATCCGGTGATCCTTTTTAATTGAAGGACGTGTTCAGAGAGCTGACCTCCGTAATGACGTTGTTGTCCATCAAGTCCACAGCGCACGCAGGTTGCTGATAAGGAGGAGGAGGAGGAGGGGATTATCTCGGTAAAACCAGTCAATGAAGGGGCTTTTGCTGGGTCGAATCGACATCATTCAACACCCGCTCATGATTAAAGCTATCTCCCTCTGCTTTTCGCAAAACGCCAAGTGTTTTGTCTGAAACGATAGCTCACCGACATGATGGACTTGGGTTAGAGCGCACACACGTCGCCAACTTGGAATTTTTTTTGCATGGAAAGGTGGAATCCTGGACGCCTTTGTGAGTTTACGGGTTAATGGAGTGTGGGCACGTAGGTACAGTCGATCCGCAATTTGATGTGTTCGCCATCTTCTCCAGATTTTTTCTAGTGCTTCGCTTCTCTCTCCCCCCCTACAACTTGTCAAATCCTTCGAACTGGCGTGCAATAAGGTTTTGGTTTGGTTTGTGCGCAATGATCATTAACCAGGGTCTGCTCTGTCTGGTTCTGGTGTTGCATGCAACTTTCAGACAGATCAGTGTCGACCCTTATCCACCTTTTTTGAGGTTTTGGTTTTGAAGTTGTCGAACTCAAGAGTAAACATGTTTTTTCGGTTCCAGCGCGTGTAAGCTGATTCGATGACAGAGGCTGCTCCACTCTTTGTCATCTCTTGCCGCGGCTCAATTGCGCTCACAAAGCTTTGGCATACACGAGACTCAGTCTGCTTGCGCAACAGTCCAAACATAACCGGTTCGATGTTGAAGGCCGTGTTTGACCCCCAACAATTTAAAAGTCAAGGAGTCCTGTGCCGGAAGCCCGACCTGACCCAACCCGACCTGCTGAAAGCATGACAACTGACGCATCGTGTGCATATGGGCTGACTGACGGTCCAGCCGGACCTGACCCCACCGTTCGGTCGGTAATAGAGGGGGTGAGGATTGCGTTCATTGCGGGTAGAGTGCTTACCTGGATGGTTCAATTCAATCTAGTAATAAGCAACACTTGAAAGCACTCCACTAGGATTAATTGACATGATGAGCAAAAGATATGAGCGCCAGTGAGTCAGAGCCCGAAGGAGAGCCACACGGCAGCAGGCAAGGGGTTTGTAATTACTCACCCGTGCGAGGCTTGAGAGGACTATTACTGGGTAAATATCGATGTAATCGTTTAATGAATTGCCGGAGAATCATAAATGCTGGCTAATCCTTAGAAAACATTAAAGCTTCGATGGATTATGAGGTTCAAATGAATTTCCTACAGATACTACTAAAACCTACAATCTAGGAACCGTTCTTTGTCCCTAAATAGAAGGATGAGGACAAGACGATAAACGTTATTCAAGGTATCCTAGGAAGGCAATTATAGTAGAACCAGACTGCACGTTATTTTTCCTTCTATTAACAGTAACTCACAAGGCTCACCTCGGCACTCGGTAGATAGATCACATGGCAGTCTTCGAGCCAAAGATTCCCGCTTGTCTTTTTTCCGATCAACTCACAATGCTTGAGTTCATTCTTGAAGTGCTGGAGGCCGGGTTGGCATGGAAAGCCGATTGTCTGCTACTAGATCCTTCAAGTAGTTTCACCGATAGAGAAGAGGGACCAGTGTTGCCGATGGAGTCTCCTAGACTGAGCTTCGACATGCCGACAAGTTCGTCCACATTTATCGGGCTCTTCGAGTGAACTGCCATGGGCTTGAGCACCTCGTGCGTCTCCTGGTCGAGTTGTCCACCCCGAACCCAGTTGTCCACAAGGGGAACGAATACGGGAAGAACGGCGAAAAGTAGGCTGGATACATCATCGGATAACAGGGCTGTGATTGCCAAATATCCGGCTTTGGTGGGGCTGAGTCTCCGGTGTTTGAGTTGGTGGAGTCCATTGATTCACATTCTTCGTCAACAACAGGCGGCGGCGGCTGCAAGGCATCATCAGCTTCTGTTTCCGGCTGCTGCTCATTGACCGTGAAGAAGTCCCTTGATCCGATCGGCACATCATCCGACTGCAATGTAAATGGATATGAATAGCATGAATATGCACTAATAATGCATAGGTGAAAAGTGATGACAATGAAAATATCAAGAAACAAAAAATTTTGGGAATATCTGGATTTTCATGAACATCCACAAATAAAGAAAGAAAAGCCAAACTCAATTCATGCAATCTATCTTGAGGAATTAAACCGGACTTGGGAATGAACATATGCATGGACAACAGGTTCCGATCTACAAAATGCAGTACATTATGATACTAACTTCCTCTGCCACAATATCAAACAGACTTGAGCGTCGTTTTCTCCTTGACACGTTAGATTGCCTGATGAAGTACTTCTGAGCATGGCTCGCCACTTGTGTCGGCGTCCTCGAAATGACGTAGTTGCGAGAAATCCCACGCCAATCACCTTTCCCGAGCTTTTGCAGACCCAACAGAAACATTCTGTGCTCCTCTTCAGTCCAAGGAACACCTGCATCACAAACTAGTTTTTTCAACAAATCTCGAAAGCAAAACATGTATCCTGAACACATTAATCTAGGACTTAGAAAACCTCATCAGTTTCGACAAAACCTTAGATATCAGCATAGTAATGATTGATCACAAATTGGATAAACAAACTGCTCTCTCATCCAATAGAAACAGGAATGCCATCTCAACGACAAAGTTAATTTGGCTAAACAAAGCTCACAATATCATTCGAGTGTGAGACAAGTTTCCCATCCTTATTTGAAGGAGACGCTCATCAGCCAACTGATCACTAACAATGCATACAAGCTCATCGACCAACTGATCACTCAGTACGATTATCTCTAGTAGATAAGCGACGGAACCCCTCGCAATTCACACGTCAAAATGACTGCGATTATTTAATCAAAGTTCCGCATTGATATGGCAATCACACCAAAGACCGACCTTCCCCAACAACATGGCACGTGACAACCGACCATCCGATGTTCTCCCCAAAAATGGGAAACCGGAACATATTGAGGCAGCTAAAGTTCCAGTCATCAACAAAAATTGAGACTTTGCACCTTATGATTCCATCAGCATCGAGCAATAAATCCATGTCATCATCAATCCAACAGCTTCCCACTGTATCGAGCAAACCTTAAACATCACCGCCTAATTCTAACCAAAACATGCGAAATCCCAAAAACCCCTTTTTAGCTGAGTACCTGAACTTCGTCAATCAGCCAACAACAACCAAACAAAACCAATCAATAAACACCAAATGATCACAACTGAAGCCATCACCTTTCTTTCTCTCGCGACTCGACGACGACCCGGGAACGAAATCCTCGGAGGCGTAGCCGTCGCCGTGATCCGGGCCCTCTCCGGGCGAGCCCGGGTGTTGCCTCCTCCCGCCAGGCCGGAGCCGGAGCCGGAGCCGGCGTAGTGGCTGAGATTGCCCATGCTGGCGCTCTTCCGGATCGACCCGTCGGTCAATCTGACTCCGAACAGCTTGACCCCGCGGTTGGGCAGGTCCTGGAGTTATGCCCATTGTGGCTGCAATGAGAGCAACGCCGGGTCATGAGTAAAATTTCTCCGGGTCGTTTGCGTGATTGGGTTTGGGGTAGCGGAAACAGGATTGAGGTCTGGTGGGGGATCTGAACTCAAGCTCGATTTGGGATCTGAGATTTTGGTGTGAGCTCACATGATCTGAGGGGGGGAGGGGGGGGTTGGGTTTCTAGGGTTGATCCTTTGTGTCTCTGCCGTGCTCCTTGCCTTCAGCTTTTCGCAGACGAGACAGACAGACAGAGAGAGAGAGAGCCACAACAACGAACAGAGACATCATATCCATAACATTTACGTTTTTTGGTCAGACAAAAATGAAAATGGGGGGGATGATCTCCTGTTGTGGTATTACGGTGCACCCCCCTTCTCCAAGGTACGCTGAGCCGTTGATCCGCTGACTCTCCTTGGAAAAAGTTGACCTCGCTTGAGAAACTTCATTTTCTTCTCCTTGTTGGTGGAGATTATCCACTAAAAATTGAGCTTAGCAAATAGTGCGGTCGCTTTAATCCAAGTTTTGATTCTTTTTAGCGCATTACAAGCTAAACTACGTGCGTTATATGGGCAGTTAACGAAACTTGCCCCCTCGCTTACGAGTCCTCGCTCAAATTCTAATTGCTTACGTTCGGGTAAGGATATGGTTATTACACAGGATTGCGTGTCTCTGCTTGTTATGTCCGACCGAAGAGAAAAAGACTTTCCGTATCAAATTGTCACATCTCTCAAATTTTGGAAAGCTGAGACAGGACTTGCCAACAACATCTCAAAACGACGCATGGAGCAACCTCGGCGAGTGCGGACGTTCTTAGAGGGCACAAAAAAAAAAAAAACAAAGACAGGCGGGCACGAGTCGTGCCACGTGGACGGCGAGGGTGGACTCAATGATAAGACCATCTCCTGAAGGCTCGGCTGACGTGGAGCTGTCGGGACAGAAATTGGTAAGAACGTGCGTTTTCGGGTGCGTCGGAATCCCCTTCTTCCTTCTTTAGAGGACATCTACAATCGTGTCGAGCAGAGCGTGATAAGATTACAATACCTTATCCACGTTATCCGATAATAAAATAAAATAAATAAATAATCTACAGACTTATCTCGCGAGATCGTGGGCCCCACCTTCGAGTCAAGCACGAATCCCACGTTTCTCCGGTCGTTGGAACATCTTCGACGGTCAAGATTTCCTTTGGCGTGGCCACGTGGTCGTATTCTTTGCTTTGTCCCATGTGCGCACCAAACTCCGTAACATCTGAGCACGCAAAACACGCCAAACACGTCAACGGGTGCATCGAAAGTAAGAGTGACCGGTTCACACGCGATGGATGGTTCCACCCTATAATTGAGAATCGTCCGCTAAGAATCGATTTCATAAATGCGAATCGTGAATCACTAATTCGCTTCGTTGATTCGCCCGAGAACAGAACCACCGATCCGGTCTGGTTCTCGATTGGATCCCGATTACGGTTTAATATCACATGCTCGTTTCATGAAAAAATGAAGTTAAATGCTAATCTCATAAATATGACTTAGTAAAAGTTATGCATTTGACTAATTTATATAAAGCTGATCTAATACTAAAAATTAAAGAAACTTTTGAGTTTGTATGACAATTGAAATACTACAGAAGAAATTAGTGTATGAAGAAACTCGTGTAAGTATTGACATATCATGTCTTCTTCCAATTCGCTTTACCTGAGAAATAGACAAAAGAAAAACGTACAACCGGGGCTTTTTTTCACAAGTTGAGCGAAGAGAGCAAACATTATCATAATATGGTAGAGTCTTTTTTTCATTTGCAAGTCTAGATTTTTTTTTTTGAAATGATGGATTGGGCCTTTGAGAGATGATTTCATTTTAAAAATTGCCCATTCATATTATATAAAAACGGGACCGGTTGGACTGGTTGGATGGTTTCCATCCGAAATCGGGAACCAAACTGATATCCGTTGGTTCTAGAAAATTGAAACTGAAAATCGAACCGTACCCGCTGGTTACGATCCAAAATCAGCCGGTTGGGTACGATCTGATCCGATTTGATTGGATTGTGATTTTTTTGCTCACTTCTAATCGGAAGTCCGCTACGCCGCGCAACATGCGGCTCTTCCCCCATCCTTTTTTCCGGAACATTTCATGGGACGGTCAATTCGAACTCGATCCGACGAAATGACCTGACAATACTAGGATCCGGCGATTCTAGGCCCGACCCCGATGCACAATTAAATAGATTTGGATTTGACGCGAACGGATGGACCACGATCGGCCTGCTCAACGAATTTAGACACGCATGAATGTGCGAAAGTTTACGTGTCATTTATTTCGGTGCGACACGATTGGACACACTTTAGCTTGTTTAATATTTGTACTTAATGACGTTTTTATCCTTATGAATAACGCAGACGTCCAAAAGAAACGGTAGAACAAAAACATATTTACGGATGCGAAGGTCATTAAGCAGGTACGCCGCAAATTAATGTGAAGAGAAATTTACTCGTATGGTCTAGAAACTTGTCGAAGTTGCCAAGGCAAGTGAACGTGTATGAACAGGTTTTGCAGATCGTGGGATATGCACAAGCCAATGTGCGCTCATAAACATGCTAAATTGCTAACGCACCGTGTCTCGACGACGCACGACAGCTCGGTGAGTTTTGGCGAATCGCGTTGATCGTGTTGTGTGAACCGCTTAGTTCGGCATGTAATGTTTGCGTCGAGGTGGCTCGACTCGGTCATTAAGCATGATGTGTTCAAGGCGGACAAAATCGCGCTTGGCCGCTGGGGCCACGAATTTGCCCTACTAAGGCACTAATGCTGGTTGATCTAATTATGACCTTCATTATATTCTATATAGCTGCATCATCTTCAGAAATAGCAAAAACAGAACAACGACAATCAAATAATAAAAAAAAATTATCCGAACATTCCACGTTTCCGTTTGGACTAAAGAGGAAACCTGAAAGAAGAGAGATAAAATTCATTAAAATTCAATATCTAATAAAGAAATCAAATTTCAATTAACAAGTTTTTGGTTCCCGATATTCCAGCCGAGTAATTTTTTCTTTATAACATATTCTATTTTTCTTTGGCAAATAAGACAGCAGTCTCTAACGTTTTCTCGGGATTTTACATATATAGACCGCTTTGAGATAAATAATATTTTATGTGCAATTCAAAATGAAAAGTAAGTCTTCATATCTTATCGGTGAAACCAAATACCTAAATTCAACGAACCCCCGTTTCTCTTTTTGATCGTGTGAAATCCTGAATTCACATAAGTTAACTTGCTCACAAAGTATAGGGGAAAAGTATACCTGGAAAGACATTAATCTTGCATATCTGCATATACAATTTTAGTGATGTCCATGAAATTCATGAATGAATTTATGTTATCGAAATCCATTAATACGAACATTACAAGTTGGGAATTCCTTACCAAAAAAAGAAATTACAAGTTGGGAAGACGGCCGACTTCTTTTGATTACCGACGTGACAAATGTTACAACTCGAGCAGATTATGAATTGTGGCGATTGTCACGGTATAGTAATAACGACGTTTCTAATGCGGACCTCCAAATTATAGTCCTCTTTTGGGAGATGAACGAATTATGAACGTGGAATTGATATCGTTAACAATGAACTTCAAGGTTCAAAGGCACTTAAAATTTGCTTTTCAAATACACCAAGAAGAAAAGAAAGGTGAGAACTGGTTTTTTAATATTTTTTTTTGGTCGAATTGGCTTTTTAATATTGTCTAAGTGCATAAGATTAACATAAAAAAGAATAAATGGAGCTGCTTCTTCTTCTTCTTCTTTTTCGTCAAATTAACATTTCATTCACTTCATCGACTTAAATACAAGAGAAAAAATCTTAATTTTTTTTATCAAAAGAAACATCTTAATTTAAATAGCACAACTTCAAACCCAAATAAATCTCTCTCTAGATAACAGAGAAAACAATATTATAGGTCACACACTCAAAGAACACACTTATAACTTCAGTGGCAGATTACCGAATCCATCTTTAATAATGAGCACATATCGAGAACTCCATCTGAAGCTATAGCTTTGCCTTTCGACGGTGCACGCCTATGTTTGGCGTCTCCGACACCATCACCAAGCAGAACAAAAATATTGGATGAGCATAGATCTAATGCTTGTAGAAGCAAAATTTTACGAAGTTCCTTTGATTTTATTCAAAATCAAACTTGTTCACCAACGAAATCTTGAAAACATGCAAGTAAAAAATTTCAAATCTAGATTAAATCGGGAATAGAAATTTTCTTGAAATGGGAGAGAAAAACTTTGGGACATAAACTAAATCGAAAGGGGAAAAACTCCCAAATGGACGGAAAACAAAACAACCTAAAAGAGGGGGGAGGGACCTCGGATTTGCTGGTGGCGGCTGGGAACCCTAGAGGGTGGAGGCGGGGGGAGAGCGATTTTTTTTTTTTTTTGGGAAAGAGAGCGCCACGTCACGTCGTCGTTTTATTGTTCATCACCCCAACCGCATTAGTACATACGTAAATAGATTTGTCTAAAGGCTCGAAAAAGTCGCTAAATACTTGGAAGGTTACGTGTCCAAAAAGACGAAACTCGATCGGGGGTCCGTGTCGTGTGAAGCACGTGGTCAATTGATCCCAATGGTTGGTGAACGGTGAGCCGGGGCTCTTGGTCGACGCGGGGCCTGGACCGAGGAAGGCAATCACTCATAGCCCAACTCGATTTTATAGAGATTTCCTTCCGTCCTAGAAATGCAAGTTCGGTGGCAGATTGGATAGCTAAAGCACGAAGGAAGAAGGAGGAACTTGACCCCAATCGGCTATCCCTGTCCTTGTTGGATTTCCTTTTAAGTGATGTAAACAGACATTTTGCTAAGTTAATGAGATTTCGCGGTCTTTTCGAGCTGAAAAAAGAAAAATTTGACCCTGATGGTGAATTTTGTTTCGTCTTTCCTTTTCCTCTTTGGCATTTCCCTTTTCGTTACGAATACGGAAAATCCGATGACCATGCTATGTCGAAGTTAGGGTCGTGGGTAGGAACGATTGAAAATGGTTTGATTCAAATTGGACCCATTTAATCCCTCTTAATAAGCTAAATAAACTTAGCGACTCATATCGACTCGATATGTGTCCGATCTGACTCGCAATACTAAAATACATCTATATTTAATCTAACTTATGAAAATTCATATCCTTTGTTAACCGCTTTTAAACTATTCGCGTGTATGTTTTATTTAAATAAAATCTCTATTTGGACTATAAAATGCTTTCAACATTGGATAGAATTTTTTATCATTGTACCGATCCACAACGAAGAATGACAGATAGTTAGTGCTTTGTAGTGAGGTTAAAATCACAGTAACAGAAAGCGTGTAATTAAATGGAAGTAAGATATTGGATAAGATGATTTATGCCGATCATGAATTGCAACGACAATAATTAAGATTAGTTTGTTACGTAAAAATAGCAATATCAAGTGCAACAAAGGGAAAATATACTTCAATAAATATCCAATAACTAATAAAAAAAATACAAGATTAGCAAAAAAAAAAAACAATGGAAAAGAAAGATGTACTGATATTTTTAATAAAGGTGAAGTTGTGCCCTTCTTGTGGGCCCACCGAGACTTCTCCAAACTTGGAACGGTCCAAGGAATCCGTCATTTTCTCGTAAAGGCTGAACAACGAGTCACTAAAATATGGGTTCAATTGGGTAAAATGTAACTTATTCAATACCCCTTTTTTGTTTAAAGTTTCGCCGTTCCAAACTCATTTATAACATTTTTATTGAGTATAACTAACACGTATAATGATTCAGCTCATCACACGCAAATTAAAAAACGGGTTAGATTCATTTTGATAGGTCTAGTGAAAGTGCGTGATTTCTTTTTTCGGAGCTAAATTAAATTCCCGTAACATAACCGGACCGACCCAAATCGAACCGGAAAGTTCGGATACTTCCGGGTCGGGTTCCTAACATTGTTGTGGTGGGGGTAAAAGGCCGAAAGGCATATTCAATTTCAGCCCAAGAAGAAAAGCACATCGAATTGCCTCTACCCGAAAAGCTAACCGGACCAGACTTCGACGCAAACGAAAGATGCATAAAACAAATGGTCGATTGAATGAACGAGTCGTTCGACCAAAAAATGAATGAGCCAGAGGAAGAAATGTCGCTGTCGCTGTCCCTTTTCTAGCCAAAACTAACGTAAATGACTTCGATTGGTCGGCCCCTTGCAACGAATTGGCCCATGCGTGGAGGACACGCTTGGAGCACATTTGGTTACGTTTGCGATTTTCTGTTTATTTATTCTTTTTATTTCTTGGAAAAGAAAAAGAAACCCGTTTATAAATGTAAATTTATTTCTTTGTTCCCAAAAAACAAAATTTCTGTCCCTGGGAAAAAAACGAAAAAGGAAATAATGTTATTTTGGAAAAGCAAGCTCGGTGTTCACAACCATGGCCACCACAGCCTCCATTGACATTTTCATAAGTATATAACAAAAATTGGGACTGTAAATTTTTAGGGTCGTACCAAACGCATTTTTTTCTATTCTGACAATAGAATTTTTTTTTGCAGTTACCGAACGTGTTCTTCTGCTTAGAAACTCGTCCCAGAAATAGAATTAGAAAAAAAATCATTTCTGTTCAGGAATGTTATTGGAAACAGAAACATCACAAACACACATTTACATTGCAAATGTTGAGAAGGAAAAAAGAAGGGGAACGTCTTGGACGGAACACCCGAGAAGGGTTGACCATTTTAGGATTTTTTTTTTCCTTAGACAAAGAATGGATTTAAATGGACGTGTCCCGGGGTATTGGCTTGGGATTTTCCATGACACTGGCAAGTTCTTTTTACAATGTGTTTTATGCACGGCGCGACGACGTATGCGACTTACAATCGAGAATGTTGGAGCCTAGCGGGATTTCGAAAGCAATGCGAAATCTCGAGAGTTCCAATCGAGCTGGCAATAGAATTAAAACTCTACGTATCAATTGAGTTAAAATTTTGAGCCATAATTTCGCGCGTCCGCGAAGAGCGTGGCCGCGAATTCGAAATGCCCTTGGCCTGTAGCGAACACCGGCGGCTCGACCGCAAAATTGAATCGAGGGAGGGTGGTCAATTCGATCATTGCTAGACCGGACAACCATGTCAAACAATTTCAGGAAACATGCGTTTGACCGGGGGGAACGAGCAAGTTGACGAAAGGAAGTCCCGCTCGTCGTTGATCGATCGAGATGCGCGATTTAAATCGAAGATACATACCATTCGAATGGAAACAGCTTATTTTAGGTGGCGGTCCATTTGGTGGGCTTCGTGCCATTGTCATCGTCTCCATGATTTTCTCCGTGCCTTCCCCATTCGAATTAGCACCGGGCCCGTCCTAATTGCGCCTTTGCAATTAGGGCAAAACGCGAATTGATCTCCTTTCGTTCCGACCGGCGATCGGCTCCCCGAAAGATTGGCCGAGCGACGGAACGCTAGACGGCGATGCGGCGGCTTGCGTGATTGGATCGCCCGTTTCCTCGGGCACGGATCATTGGCGAGAGGCTTCAAAACCAAACAATATCGTGGCCTATGGGACAACATTGATGGGTACGCATGCGTTTGGGATGCAATGTACACATGTGTGAAGTGTGAGTCTTGATTTTCTCGGAAATCACCAACTTTAGATCGAGTTTCAATTGTGCCCCGAACTTTCCTTTTTTCTTGGATAAAATCCCAAATTTTAGATCCACTCCCATATCTGCCTCGAACTTCTTTTTGTTTCGAAAAAAACTCAAAACTTTAGGTTCAATTTCAAATCTGGCCCGAATATTGTTTTGTCTAAAAAAATCAGCGGCTTCTAATCTATTGTTAAATATATCCTCGTGGTCCACTCTTAACTTGATATGATATTTTTACGTCGATGACAAATTCACATAAGCAAGGTCATATGAAAAATTATCTTTAAAAATAAACATTTTTAGGATGTGAAAGTTAGAGACAACTAACGGTAATTTTTTGTATGGAGAAGGGCTAATGTTGGCAGATTACTGGGCAGAGTAAAGTTGATGAATTGTCTCTTAAACAAAGAAAAAGGTTTGGGGTAACTTCGGGATTGGATCTAAAGTTAGGGTTTCTTTTTAAGACAGAGAAAAGTCGGGGCATATTTGAACTAAACATAAAGTTTGGGTTTTCTTCTAGGGGAAAAAAATTAGGGTAGAATTGAAAGTTTAAGGGGTGCGTTTGTTTCACTGAAAACATTTTTTGGAAAATGATTCAGAAAAATCATTTTTACAAAAAATGATTTGTTTTCCTTTGTTTGGTAATATGTTATCAAAAATATTTTTCAATGTTTGGATTTCAATGAAAAATAATTTGAGTCTCATAACTTTATTCGAGGCAAAAAAGAAATTATTGGTGTGGTTCGCTAGCTCTTTCTTTTTGAGACGAATTCATTCGGAACAAAGGAAGGCTGTAATTTTTAAATTATCTTTTTTCTTTTTTTTTCTTTTCTAATCCTTTCCTCCTCCACTTCCATCGGCTGCAATGATCACCCGTGAGCCTCGAGATTGCTAGACCTCGTGCCCCCTCGAGGTTGTCTGGATTGGGTGAGCCTCGAGCACGCCAGAGGCCGCCAATTACGGTGAGCCTCAAGTTCGCCGATGGCCGCCGCCAATCATTCGTGGCGATAGAGGAAGGGAAAAAAAAAGAAAATGAAAAAAAAAAAGTAAAACTTTAGGTTGATTAGAAAGTAATTTTTTCATTGATCGAGCCATTTTTCAGTGAAGCAAACGGAGCGAAAAGTCCGAAAAAGTAATTCCAATAAAGAAATTAGGTCGAAGCGTGACGGGATTGTTACAAGAAATGATATGATCCGGGAATGGATAATTTGCGTCTATCAAGGGAATTAGTCGGGCCGCTAAGCTCGGATATTCCGCATTACGAAAAATAAAGTAAAAATAAAAAAGAAGAAAGGATTCCGATTACCTTTGCCTGCGTTTTTTGCAACATAGCACTTCACTTCACTTCACTTCACTTTAGCCCTCGCCTGTCATGAGTGAAAACGTTCATGTTTATTGATCAATATGTAAATCTCCCTCC
>JAGVVM010002788.1:0-25299 GCA_019149425.1 Psidium friedrichsthalianum
GGGTTGGTGGGATGGGTGCGAGTAGATGATGCCGGTTCGGACACAAGCATGCGAAATGGCTTTGCTTTTTAGTTTAAGTGTAGTCCCAGTTTAGGAGTTCGTCCTCAAAAAGTTCCCCAAGTTGGACCATTTCACACTGCCACTGATTAGGCCTGGCCTCCTAATCAGTCAACAAAGACTCCCCATTTTTCAAGGTCTTCCGAGCTAGATTTTTCCTTCCAAACCCACCTTCAGGCTTCAGTGATCCATCATCGCTCCCAGCCCACCTTTCTTGAGCCTGCTATCTGTTTGCTGAAACAATAACAACAGCAACCCCCCACTCCATCCGACCGATCAGGAAATCCGTCTTCCACGACAATGAATACTCATCTTCTTCTGCTATGTGCCATGTTCTTGGTCTTGATGATCAACATGACTCGATCGCAGGGCAATGATGACTTGTACTCGAATTGCGGCAACCTGTTCAACTGTGGGAACATCCAAGGTGTCGGCTACCCATTTTGGGGAGGGAACCGATCCAGCAGCTGCGGCTACCCGGCGCTAGAACTTGCTTGCGAGGATAACGCTGCCAGTATCATGATATCCAATGTCAAATACAAGGTTCTCAATGTCTACACTGACTCCGAATTCGAGGTCCTACAGATCGCCCGGGAAGATTTCTCAGCTGGAATCTGCTCCCCCGACTTTGTTAACACCACTCTCGACCCTGCGCTCTTCAGCCTGGTCAACGGCTACGTCAACTCCACATTCATCTACGGCTGTCCGAATTTGCCGAAGCCGAATATTTCCAGCCAGTTCTCGTGCACCATACGGGGTACTGCTAATAAAATCGGTTACGTGGTTCCCGGGGCTGTAGGGCCAGGAAGTTGCTTCGAGAGCGTGGTGGTCCCTCTCTCTCCCCAGTGGGATAATCGTTCGGCGAGCTTGGCGAATGTAGTGCAGCAAGGATTCGAGGTTAGATTAGGAGTGGATTCTGCGGCGTGTAAAGGGTGTGCTAATTCGAAAGGCGTCTGCGGTTATGACATCTCAAAGAATACAACGGCTTGTTATTGTGCGGCTGGATCATCGGGGTCGGCAACATGTGCGCCGTCTGCTGCCGGAGGGCCTCAAGGGCAGCCTGGTTCAAAAGGTACGCATGCTTTTCTAGAAATTTAATTGCTAATTACTTGCTTTGCTTAGTCAATCTAATTTAGACTTGTCTTCTATCATAATCTATGTGGGCACCGTTAATTTCTTCGGAAATCGTAGGCTAACAAGAACGTAAGGCAAAGAAAAAATCCACTGGTTAGCTCAACCAATATCTGGCTGAACGTCCCCTTTCCATGGTGACTAGGATGAAAATTGCGCCAGTAATCCTCCCAATAACATCCCTTTCAAGTTTGTGAAACATGACTATGGCAGAGTTGTTGGTGCTGACTTTTCTGATAAACAAACCATATAGCACTCGGTCCAAATAAAAGCCATTGAATCATTCTTTACATGAGGAGCTTTAGGAGCTGTTATGATTTCAGGGAAGCATGATTTGCTCCTCCGCCTAATATCTTTACTTGTTTAAATGCTTCTTGTGCAAAATTCATGTAGACCGACATTTCCGGTAATGCATCTCGGAGGCACTTTAAGGCGAGGCAGCCTTTGCACCTTCTTTTTTATGTTCTTCCCCTCCTGTAGAGGCACGATGAGTTGTTTCTGTATCACGATCCCGCACTTTCTCAGAGCCTGTTAATCTGCTCGCTGAGGCGGGATTGAATGTTCCTATTTTCCTGATCGGTGAGTCTGCTTAGAGCTTCTTTCCTGAGATATTTACTTCAAATGGCCGAGTTGAAAATGCCAAAGACTGATATCAGCATCAGTGAAAAGGACCCTTATCTGACTTTCAATGACACCAAAGGCGGTAATACTCACGAGCCCATAGCGACTCTGCTTTTGTTCGTCGGTCCATCTTTCGCAAACCAATGTACGCGACAGCATCGGCTCTGTTTCCGTTTTTGCTCGTACGCTGGATCCCACCAACACATCCAGCGTCGCATTCTATCTACGGGCTCTCCGAATACCACTGGCTCAATTCGGTGATTCAGCCCTCGCCAAATATGATGTATAGACGAAGCTCAGGATGGTTCCGGTAGTCTCTCGCTAATATATAATGAGTCACGTATGCCACACAATCATCCCCCACAAAACTATTTTCCTGCCCAGCGATGAGACCCCGGATCAGCCGCGAGCCTGACCCTTTTCGAAAGGGCACCCCAGGTTCCTACTGCCTACTTGCTAGGATCATTTGATAAATTATGCATTATAAGTTCATAAAACCCGAAGTTGGCGAACTATGCTCCGGCTTCTATTCGTTCACAAAAAATTAATGATAGTTTGCATCGCTTAAAATAATTTGTTAATAGAGAAATATATTTCATCGTTAATGAGAATATTTAGACATAAATATTTTTTCAATAATGATGATGTTTCTCTATTAATTAATTACTGTAAGCGATAAAAAGGATTATTTTTTCCCTAAACGAGTCGAGACTCCACTTGTAGGCCAGATTCAGAGACCAAGACTGTGTAGATGGCTTGCGTGCTGCATAGGGCGCTTAAGATTTGGACGGAGTCAGGGTCAATTCATATTCATATCTGACCGGCAAAGCAATATCTTTTTCCGACAGGAGCTTCTCTTCAGTCAATTTCTACGTCCCCTTCTTCGTCGAAACTCCGTGCTGATTCTGTAATCATGATAGATGACTATTCCCGCACGAATGCCGTGTCATTTCATCTTTCTCATCCCCAACCTCACTTCTCTCTCCTTTCCTCTGCATCTCTCCAGAAGGAGATGCATCGCCATCGGCATCCCTTTTGGGATATTTCCCTGTGCTTTGTTGTCGCAACTGCCCTGATCCTGATCCGAGCTCCGGCTACGAGTGGCGCAGACAACCCGAGCTACATGAACTGCAGCTCCACCATCCAACGGGGTGACCTGCAAAACGTCGGTTACCCCTTTTGGGGCTTTTTTCAAAAAGGGGTATATATATATATAAATAAAGGCGAAAAAAAAAAATATTTGTCAAAACGAGACCCGTGCCGCAGTCAAACTATCGCATGGGCCCACCACGGCACTTAAACTGTCGCACGGGCCCATCCGTGGACAATGTTTTTATTTATTTTTAATTTCATTTTTTTACGTATTTTTAATTATTTTATATTTATAAAATTTATATTTATGTAACTTTGTAAATATATTTTTTTTTCTTTTGAAGCTCATTTTTATAACATAATTATCAATAATCAATTGAAAATTTTATTAAGATATATGTAATTAATTTATTTAGTATGTAAATAATTAATAAAAATATTCATAAAATAAAATTGGTAAGATATATGAAGATGACATATCCAAATTAAAAGAAATTGCAATAGTAGAAATCAGTTGCGTAATAACGGCTAAAAGAATTAGATTGAAACACAAACGAAACAATTGTTTTTTTGAAAAGAATTAGAAATGCGTTTTATGTATATATAAAGAAAAACTATATAATATATATATAAAAAAAAAAAGAACAGAAAAAAAAATGAAAGGAAATCAGCCATTCAGGAGAGAGTCGAGCCCGACCAACACGATTGTAGTGTCAGCGAGTAATGCAGCGGCTGCCACGCTTCAGGCGGGCAGTGCGGACGGGATAATGATTCTGGTGATTTCGCGTGCTATTGCCAGGATAAGTCCTACTCTTCCACTTGCTCAAGTATGTCAGTTATTATCATCGAACGTTCCTATGATAATTTGGTCCTGACTGAGGGCGGATCATAGATAACATCTAATGGCTTTCGCTAATTGATTAGGCTTAAGATGCTAGGATGAGCCAATTCATTTCGGTGGTTTGTACGTTGTTGTGCCTATGAAGTTGGATGGTCGGTCTCTCCTAGATATTCTTTTCCCTCTTCACAGAATCACAAGTCGTGGGAAGGATATGCACTTGGAAAGCTTAAAAGCAGTGCTTTAAAAATGGCTTTGAGCAGGAGAAGATGCACCAATTCGTGTGATGTTATACATGACACGAATCGCCACTAATAATAATAATAATAATAATAATAATAATAATAATAAGGATAGAGTCTTATTAACAAGTATTCCGAGACAATCTTTAGCCAAAGTTAATAAGAAAATCCCCAATGCCCTGGTTATGCATAACACTAGGAAAACAATGCATAAAATATGGTGAGTTTTCTTTATTTGGGTAAGCAACAAAATCCAAAATAATAAAGCCCCTATATAAATCCCAAATCCACGAACTTAGGATATGGGAAGCTTTTGTCCTTTGTTGAAAGCTTAGCACTCAAGATTATGATATTTTACCCACTTCAGTGTCAACCAAGGCCACCAAATTCACCTGTCTAGTTCGCAAAGTCCATTTCATAAAAGCCGAGCATGAGTTGATGACATTCCAGGCTAAGTTTTAGTAGGAGGTTGTTTTGGCTTGGTCTTCTTCATTCCTTTTGGTAATGAAGTTTTAGCTTGAGCCACGGTTAATTATAATCAAATGGGTAAATGAGACAAATGATATCTGAATTTTGGCTTAATGTGTAATGTGGTCTCTAACCCTTAAATTTTGTTCAATGAACTCCATGAACTTTAGCCCAATGTGTAATGTCGTCCTCGAACTTTTAATTTATTCAATGTGATTTTTGGACTTTGGGTATATGTTCGTTTTAGTATATGTACTATATGAGAATATTCAATGTTGTTCTCAAACTTGAATTAATAGAAGAACAATATTGAACATATTCATCCAGCCCATGGAATAAATCAAACGTATCTTAAAATTCTATGGACTACATTGAACAAATTAGTAGTTTATGGTCGACATTACACATTGTTTCGCCGGAATTTCTCTGCGGCAAAACATCTTTCATCGAAATTCGTTCTTCAGCTTTTAAATGTAATAAAGAATCATGTGATGATCTTGGATAGGAGAGTTCCGGATAGTTAGAAAATCAACACATGAAGTTTGCAAAAGATTTCGATGGAATTATACAAATATTATCTCAACCAAAATTTAACTCAACAGAGAGATTCTGTAAGTACAACTCAGAAGAAATCGACACAAATGGAATTGAAAGGAAATACATAAAGGTAGACCAAACCAAAGTTTGACTTGATGGTCTGACTTGACAAGCACAATTCCTCCAAAGGACAACGAACAAGTGCACCCAAAATAATGTTAGAGTTTGACTCGATAACAAAACCTTAAACATGCTTCGATTGTTTACCAGAGTTTGACTTAATGGTGCATTATATGGGATAAAGATAAACGCCGAAATTTGACTCAATGACGAGAATTTGAAAGCTATAGTTAAGGAAAGTAAAAGGCAGTAGAATATATAAAGATAAGATAAATTTGTTGATTTGTTTGGGAGCTCCTCCGTGGTTGCCTAGTGGTATTTATACTAGTTGGAAAAATAACTGCTCTTCAACAGTTGTGGTCTTAGTGCACAAAAACTACCACGTCCTTTGTCTTCTTCAAATCCTCTTGACCATCTCTTCAAGTAGTTATTTAAATAACTGATGACATTGATCCCTTAGTTTAACCCTTTTATCAAGGCCGGTCATGCCCAAGTTCTCCATTTCTTGAGGCTTTTAAGTTGAAAAATCCCAGTAACTGTCGATAGGTACACCTATTAATTTTTTTTCGATCATGTGAGATATATTCACATCCTCCATGTTTTACAAACTTTTGACCATATTCTTAGGAACTTATTCCAACTTTACTTGCCTAAAATTGCTTTCCCGCCAAGGAATGTGAATTTGAGGGGGAAACTTTTGCATTCTTTAGCGCTCCTTGAAAAGACCTTGAATGTTTGGCGGGATTACTCCTCGTTGATGTCCACATTAATAGCTAGCTTGACGCTCCTATCAGTCGTCACTTATTAGCTTTTTCACATGCTCTGCGCATGCCTTCTTCATCCCCTGTCAAAATGTCTTCTTTCACGTGTCTATCACATGTGTCAATTATTCGCATGTTTTATTTGAATATCGATTTCTCACGTGTTTTGCATATGTGTCGACTCCTCCTGTGTCTTGCACGTGTATTAATTTCTCACATGCATAGCACATGTCTTGGTGGATGGATTGTTTTGAGTGAAACACACATTAAACTAAAATTCAGAGCTCACATTACAAATTGTGCCAAAGTTCAAGGACTATTCGTGTCATTATCTCTAAGATAGTTCCTCAGATTTCTTTCCTCTTTTTAGCAACGGAAAACAAGTTTTAGTCCCTCCATACACAAGTTCTAAAGTAGGCTCAAGTAACCGCGGTTCCGGCTGTGAAGTCAAAACTTGCCAACAGTGGAAGAACTGTGAGATGCTAATCCTATTAATCATTCTACAGATAACATCATAGGCTTGGTCAATTTTGAAAAGGTAAGTATTACGTTCATTAGATCCTCGTGCTCCTTCTGGTGTTAAGTCTGGCTGAACGCACCGTATCGAATGTTTCCCTTTTATTTTTGAGAGAGTACAAAAACAGATGCACAATTTCCTCCGTGCCTGTGTAATTCGAACTCGGATGCTTTATGTACTCATGAAAGGCCCATTTGTTACAGTAGAGAACATTATTAAGTCATTTGCTAAGAACTATAAAAGAGTTTCACCAAATTTCTTAAGACACAATTTGCATCAGATTCCTGTAATTGTAGTCAACCCTGGAATTAATAGATCTTCCTTTCCCAGGATCCAAAAGGCGGCTTATGTCGAGCCCAGGTAAAACATCTCTTTGATATCACTGAATTTGTATCTCCGGCTTCGGTAAATCGCTGATACATTCTAATGACTGTGAAGGACAGTTGCAGTTCTTGTTATCACTGGTGTAATGCTATCTCCCGTTGCCATCTTTTTCATCATCTTCAAGATTAAAGCTGGAAGCTCCTCACGGAAGGTTCCGCTCTCCGAGAGCGAGAAAGATGACGATATTGAGCAGCTGATGGGAATCCATGGATCTCTCGTTCCAAGAAGATACCGATACATTGATCTAAAGAAGATGACGAACTCATTTTCAGAGAAACTTGGTCAGGGAGGTTTTGGTGCAGTGTATAAAGGGGAGATCAGAGACGTTTGTCTTGTGGCCGTGAAAATTCTGACAGAGTCGAAAAGTAGCCCAGAAGAATTTATCAATGAAGTCGTGAGCATTACTAGAACTTCTCACGTTAATGTGATCACTCTTTTAGGTTTCTGTTTCGAGGGGGAGAGAAGAGCTCTAGTTTTCGAGTACATGCCTAATGGTTCGTTGGACAAGTTCATATATTCTGAAAGGGCTTTGGATATGACTAGTACCTTGGAATGGAAAATACTATATCAAATCGCAATCGGCGTTGCTCGTGGGCTAGAGTATCTGCACCGGGGTTGCAATACCAGAATCCTGCATTTTGATATAAAACCACACAACATCTTGCTCGATCAAGAGTTTATCCCCAAGATTTCTGATTTCGGCCTTGCTAAACTTTGTCATGGGCAAGACAGTGCTGTATCAACTCTTGGCATGAGAGGAACGGCCGGGTATATTGCACCAGAACTTGTTTTTCGAAACTTGGGGAGAGTTTCTCACAAGTCCGATGTCTATAGCTATGGAATGTTGGTTCTTGAAATGGTAGGCGTCAGAGATTCCGATATGAAAGTTTCCAACAGCAGTGAAATGTCCTTCCCAGAATCGATTTATAGTAACTTGGAGCCCAGCAAAGATCTGAAATTGCCGATGAATGTGACAGAGGAGGAGGAAGTGCTAGCGAGGAAGATGATTATTGTGAGTTTGTGGTGCATTCAAACCCATCCATCTGATCGACCTCCAATTGCGAAGGTGATAGAAATGTTGGAAGGAAGCTTCGAGTCACTGCAAATGCCGCCGAAGCCCATCTTGTATTCTCCAGCACCCACATCGTCTCAACATTGGGAAATGACAACGTCGAATTCCAACGGGAGCCACGTGGAGGAGAGAATACTAGAGAATTTAGAGGAGAGCAGTAACAAATGGCAAAGTGGTAATGAGTTACAAAACTTGTCGAGGAAATCGTCAAGCCTTTTTTCAGTTTGAATATGTTCTTCATTGTTACGACGGATGTAAACAGGAACGGTTAGGCGGATTTTTGCTTGGACAATCGCAGCCATTAGCAAGATAATTAGCGAGAATGATGTGAGAAGTTAAACTTAGTATATCAAATGCTCACAGAAGGCTGTTTGTAAAAACACTGGAAGTTGGAAGATCAGTGTCATCTCTCACAGAACTCAACTCGCAGAGAGATTGTTCCCAGCAATATCACTCTTCCACGATGATCCAGATCGATGTTCTATGCATGTATAACACGACCAAAGAGATGAACTGAAAATCCTGGTGGTCTTCTTTGCTTATGCCGAGCCTCAAGGTTCGAGTTGCATCACTTTTGCATTCTCCGGTATTTTAACGCTGTTCATTTTGGTGAAAATCATAATGTCCATCGAATTGTTCAGCCTTCAGACTAAGGATATGGTATACCAACAGCGGTTATCGCATAATCAACCTATTTGCAAAATTTCAAATCTGTGCCAATCTGCTTTTGCTTTTCAGATGGAGTTTTTTATGCTCTTGTTTGTGAAAATTGCACTTGGCATCGCTCGAGGGCTAGAACACCTCCATCTTCGCTGCCACACGAGGAATTTGCACTTTAATATCAAGCCTCAAAACATTATGCTTGATCAGGATTCCATCCCAAAGATTTTGACTTTCGTTCTCACTAAGCTTTACCGAGGAAACGAGACCATCGTGTCAATGTTCGGCGCGAGAGTGATGGCCGGAAAGCTATTGCTGATGCGACCCAAACCCTTTCCCGTGGTTTTCGTTTAGAATTGGAAATAGCATTTCGTTATTTTTTTTTGGGTCGGAATGCAAATCTTCATTTCATATGAACAAAGAGTACATAATTTCAAGACAAAAATGCAGTTCTCACATAGCAAAATATGGGAGTTGCGTGAATTGAATTGATTACATAACTTCGTTTCATTAAGTTTGGTCATATTGAATGGAATGAATTCTAGTCTATTCCAAAACTTGTCCTATACTGTAGAATTAAAATGCCATGGAATTCTTAATTTTGACGGGCTTTCATGTCATGGTGGATTGTATTGAAAAGTGGGAATCTTATCCAAAAAGTCATAAACGTGTTGTACTTTTGCTAATTCAATTCTAAACTTTTGAATTTTGCCAATTGAGCCCTCAACCCTTTCACATTTTGTCAATTAAGTCCATCTGATCAATTTTGGCAGAAAATTACGGATGTGGATATTGGTAGTTTTACATGGCATATCAAGCCTAACGTGAAGTTTTTTTAATAAATGTGATTTTTTTTCTCAAACTTTAATTATTTTTCAATTTTCTTTTTCTTTTTTTTCTTTTTTTTTCTTTTTTGCTTTGATGAGGGTCACCAGCAACTGTCGTTAGCCGCGAAGGCCTTGCCATGGGAGGATAAAAAGCAAAGAAAAATATGAAAATTAAAACTAAAAAAAATAATAAAATTCAAAACATATTATCAAAATTGTCCACGTTAGCGCAGACGGCATTATCACGATGGCATCCACGTCAACGAGCGCAAAATGGACAAGATGAATTCAATTGGCAAAATTGTTAGGTTTGACACTAAATTGGCAAAATACAATATGTTTAGGATTTTAGGAAAATGGCAAAAACAGTTGCTTAGGACCTTTTGGAAAATCCCACCTTTCCATCCGCCAAGCTCATTTTAAGATGAATCCTCGGGGCATGCTAACTGAACCCAACTTACGAAGGACTCAAATCTTTAACGGGGTACTAAAAAGGCTGTTCAAGAAAAAGGTCGGTGAAGCGCACCCTCATCGTCTTCCTCACACCACAAGTGAACTGCCGTGGTCATGTGAAGCCATTCATGGTCAACCAAAGTGGACGACAGGACCAATCCGAAGGACTGTTGTTTCCTCACAAGTAGTCGGTTCTTTCGGTCAGTCCCTCTCAAGAGACCCAACCGAAGTTTCCAAGGACAGAATTAACGTTTCAAATATGGCTTCGGAGTCGTAGGTCTGGGTACAGACGACTGCTGAATTGAGAACGACTCGAGCCAAAAGCGAATTACTTCGGTAATTCCACAGAGAAACGACCGAATTGTATCATAATCATCTCGCTCTTTGAGTTGAAAGGAAATGACCGTGAATGAATTCTCTTTGATGATAAATATTACCAAAGGGATGAATTCTCTCGCATTCTTAACCAAGAAGTGACGTATCTATCTCTTTCCCACTTATCAGCTTTGTCATTTTTCGTGGACATTGACCTGCAACTGCAGCTTGCACTAATATCTCTGGAGTTTCCATCAGGGTCAAATCTCACAAATTGGTTGCACTAATCGAGCATTTGTTATAAAGTTCCACCATTAAAGATCAAGGTATACATCATCCAATACAACCTCCTGCATCTGGACCTGAGTCCTGATCATCCTGTTTGCCTGTCTGTCTGTTTTCTCTGCGTCTCTGGACAAGCACTAGATTTGAAGGGAAAAAAAGAATGCATCAGCATCACCGTATCATCTTGCCTGTATTGGGCCTTGGTTTCTTAAATATATTCCTGAACCTGATCAGTGCTCCGACTGTGCCAATGATCCACAGTACTTAAACTGCAGCTGGACAATTCAATGCTGCAACCTGCAAGGAGTAAGCTACCCGTTCTGGGGTCTCAACCGGGCGCAAAGGGCTAGATGGCGGCAGGGGGGATTGAAATTTGCTTATGTTGATTATGCGATAACGCGCTGTTGGTATACCAATCCTTAGTCTGAAGGCTGAACAATTCCGATGGACATTATGATTTTCTACCAAATGAACAGCGTTAAAATACCGGAGAATGCAAAAGTGATGCAACTCGAACCTTGAGGCTCGGCATAAGCAAAGAAGACCACCAGGATTTTCAGTTCATCTCTTTGGTCGTGTTATACATGCATAGAACATCGATCTGGATCATCGTGGAAGAGTGATATTGCTGGGAACATCTCTCTGCGAGTTGAGTTCTGTGAGAGATGACACTGATCTTCCAACTTCCAGTGTTTTTACAAACAGCCTTCTGTGAGCATTTGATATACTAAGTTTAACTTCTCACATCATTCTCGCTATTTATCTTGCTAATGGCTGCGATTGTCCAAGCAAAAATCCGCCTAACCGTTCCTGTTTACATCCGTCGTAACAATGAAGAACATATTCAAACTGAAAAAGGCTTGACGATTTCCTCGACAAGTTTTGTAACTCATTACCACTTTGCCATTTGTTACTGCTCTCCTCTAAATTCTCTAGTATTCTCTCCTCCACGTGGCTCCCGTTGGAATTCGACGTTGTCATTTCCCAATGTTGAGACGATGTGGGTGCTGGAGAATACAAGATGGGCTTCGGCGGCATTTGCAGTGACTCGAAGCTTCCTTCCAACATTTCTATCACCTTCGCAATTGGAGGTCGATCAGATGGATGGGTTGAATGCACCACAAACTCACAATAATCATCTTCCTCGCTAGCACTTCCTCCTCCTCTGTCACATTCATCGGCAATTTCAGATCTTTGCTGGGCTCCAAGTTACTATAAATCGTTCTGGGAAGGACATTTCACTGCTGTTGGAAACTTTCATATCGGAATCTCTGACGCCTACCATTTCAAGAACCAACATTCCATAGCTATAGACATCGGACTTGTGAGAAAATTCTCCCCAAGTTTCGAAAAACAGTTCTGGTGCAATATACCCCGTTCCTCTCATGCCAAGAGTTGATACAGCACTGTCTTGCCCATGACAAAGTTTAGCAAGGCCGAAATAAGAAATCTTGGGGATAACTCTTGATCGAGCAAGATGTTGTGTGGTTTTATATCAAAATGCAGGATTCTGGTATTGCAACCCGGTGCAGATACTCTAGCCCACGAGCAACGCCGATTGCGATTTGATATAGTATTTTCCATTCCAAGGTACTAGTCATATCCAAAGCCCTTTCAGAATATATGAACTTGTCCAACGAACCATTAGGCATGTACTCGAAAACTAGAGCTCTTCTCTCCCCCTCGAAACAGAAACCTAAAAGAGTGATCACATTAACGTGAGAAGTTCTAGTAATGCTCACGACTTCATTGATAAATTCTTCTGGGCTACTTTTCGACTCTGTCAGAATTTTCACGGCCACAAGACAAACGTCTCTGATCTCCCCTTTATACACTGCACCAAACCTCCCTGACCAAGTTTCTCTGAAAATGAGTTCGTCATCTTCTTTAGATCAATGTATCGGTATCTTCTTGGAACGAGAGATCCATGGATTCCCATCAGCTGCTCAATATCGTCATCTTTCTCGCTCTCGGAGAGCGGAACCTTCCGTGAGGAGCTTCCAGCTTTAATCTTGAAGATGATGAAAAAGATGGCAACGGGAGATAGCATTACACCAGTGATAACAAGAACTGCAACTGTCCTTCACAGTCATTAGAATGTATCAGCGATTTACCGAAGCCGGAGATACAAATTCAGTGATATCAAAGAGATGTTTTACCTGGGCTCGACATAAGCCGCCTTTTGGATCCTGGGAAAGGAAGATCTATTAATTCCAGGGTTGACTACATTACAGGAATCTGATGCAAATTGTGTCTTAAGAAATTTGGTGAAACTCTTTTATAGTTCTTAGCAAATGACTTAATAATGTTCTCTACTGTAACAAATGGGCCTTTCATGAGTACATAAAGCATCCGAGTTCGAATTACACAGGCACGGAGGAAATTGTGCATCTGTTTTTGTACTCTCTCAAAAATAAAAGGGAAACATTCGATACGGTGCGTTCAGCCAGACTTAACACCAGAAGGAGCACGAGGATCTAATGAACGTAATACTTACCTTTTCAAATTGACCAAGCCTATGATGTTATCTGTAGAATGATTAATAGGATTAGCATCTCACAGTTCTTCCACTGTTGGCAAGTTTTGACTTCACAGCCGGAACCGCGGTTACTTGAGCCTACTTTAGAACTTGTGTATGGAGGGACTAAAACTTGTTTTCCGTTGCTAAAAAGAGGAAAGAAATCTGAGGAACTATCTTAGAGATAATGACACGAATAGTCCTTGAACTTTGGCACAATTTGTAATGTGAGCTCTGAATTTTAGTTTAATGTGTGTTTCACTCAAAACAATCCATCCACCAAGACATGTGCTATGCATGTGAGAAATTAATACACGTGCAAGACACAGGAGGAGTCGACACATATGCAAAACACGTGAGAAATCGATATTCAAATAAAACATGCGAATATTTGACACATGTGATAGACACGTGAAAGAAGACATTTTGACAGGGGATGAAGAAGGCATGCGCAGAGCATGTGAAAAAGCTAATAAGTGACGACTGATAGGAGCGTCAAGCTAGCTATTAATGTGGACATCAACGAGGAGTAATCCCGCCAAACATTCAAGGTCTTTTCAAGGAGCGCTAAAGAATGCAAAAGTTTCCCCCTCAAATTCACATTCCTTGGCGGGAAAGCAATTTTAGGCAAGTAAAGTTGGAATAAGTTCCTAAGAATATGGTCAAAAGTTTGTAAAACATGGAGGATGTGAATATATCTCACATGATCGAAAAAAAATTAATAGGTGTACCTATCGACAGTTACTGGGATTTTTCAACTTAAAAGCCTCAAGAAATGGAGAACTTGGGCATGACCGGCCTTGATAAAAGGGTTAAACTAAGGGATCAATGTCATCAGTTATTTAAATAACTACTTGAAGAGATGGTCAAGAGGATTTGAAGAAGACAAAGGACGTGGTAGTTTTTGTGCACTAAGACCACAACTGTTGAAGAGCAGTTATTTTTCCAACTAGTATAAATACCACTAGGCAACCACGGAGGAGCTCCCAAACAAATCAACAAATTTATCTTATCTTTATATATTCTACTGCCTTTTACTTTCCTTAACTATAGCTTTCAAATTCTCGTCATTGAGTCAAATTTCGGCGTTTATCTTTATCCCATATAATGCACCATTAAGTCAAACTCTGGTAAACAATCGAAGCATGTTTAAGGTTTTGTTATCGAGTCAAACTCTAACATTATTTTGGGTGCACTTGTTCGTTGTCCTTTGGAGGAATTGTGCTTGTCAAGTCAGACCATCAAGTCAAACTTTGGTTTGGTCTACCTTTATGTATTTCCTTTCAATTCCATTTGTGTCGATTTCTTCTGAGTTGTACTTACAGAATCTCTCTGTTGAGTTAAATTTTGGTTGAGATAATATTTGTATAATTCCATCGAAATCTTTTGCAAACTTCATGTGTTGATTTTCTAACTATCCGGAACTCTCCTATCCAAGATCATCACATGATTCTTTATTACATTTAAAAGCTGAAGAACGAATTTCGATGAAAGATGTTTTGCCGCAGAGAATTCCGGCGAAACAATGTGTAATGTCGACCATAAACTACTAATTTGTTCAATGTAGTTCATAGAATTTTAAGATACGTTTGATTTATTCCATGGGCTGGATGAATATGTTCAATATTGTTCTTCTATTAATTCAAGTTTGAGAACAACATTGAATATTCTCATATAGTACATATACTAAAACGAACATATACCCAAAGTCCAAAAATCACATTGAATAAATTAAAAGTTCGAGGACAACATTACACATTGGGCTAAAGTTCATGGAGTTCATTGAACAAAATTTAAGGGTTAGAGACCACATTACACATTAAGCCAAAATTCAGATATCATTTGTCTCATTTACCCATTTGACTATAATTAACCGTGGCTCAAGCTAAAACTTCATTACCAAAAGAATGAAGAAGACCAAGCCAAAACAACCTCCTACTAAAACTTAGCCTGGAATGTCATCAACTCATGCTCGGCTTTTATGAAATGGACTTTGCGAACTAGACAGGTGAATTTGGTGGCCTTGGTTGACACTGAAGTGGGTAAAATATCATAATCTCGAGTGCTAAGCTTTCAACAAAGGACAAAAGCTTCCCATATCCTAAGTTCGTGGATTTGGGATTTATATAGGGGCTTTATTATTTTGGATTTTGTTGCTTACCCAAATAAAGAAAACTCACCATATTTTATGCATTGTTTTCCTAGTGTTATGCATAACCAGGGCATTGGGGATTTTCTTATTAAATTTGGCTAAAGATTGTCTCGGAATACTTGTTAATAAGACTCTATCCTTATTATTATTATTATTAATGGCGATTCGTGTCATGTATAACATCACACGAATTGGTGCATCTTCTCCTGCTCAAAGCCATTTTTAAAGCACTGCTTTTAAGCTTTCCAAGTGCATATCCTTCCCACGACTTGTGATTCTGTGAAGAGGGAAAAGAATATCTAGGAGAGACCGACCATCCAACTTCATAGGCACAACAACGTACTAACCACCGAAATGAATTGGCTCATCCTAGCATCTTAAGCCTAATCAATTAGCGAAAGCCATTAGATGTTATCTATGATCCGCCCTCAGTCAGGACCAAATTATCATAGGAACGCTCGATGATAATAACTGACATACTTGAGCAAGTGGAAGAGTAGGACTTATCCTGGCAATAGCACGCGAAATCACCAGAATCATTATCCCGTCCGCACTGCCCGCCTGAAGCGCGGCAGCCGCTGCATTACTCGCTGACACTACAGTCGTGTTGGTCGGGCTCGACTCTCTCCTGAATGGCTGATTTCCTTTCATTTTTTTTTCTGTTCTTTTTTTTTTTATATCTCTTTAGTTTTTTTTATATACATAAAAACGAATTTCTAATTCTTTTCAAAAAAACAATTGTTTCGTTTGTGTTTCAATCTAATTCTTTTAGCCGTTATTACACAACCGATTTCTACTATTGCAATTTCTTTTAATCTGGATATGTCATCTTCATATATCTTACCAATTTTATTTTATGAATATTTTTATTAATTATTTACATACTAAATAAATTAATTACATATATCTTAATAAAATTTTCAATTGATTATTGATAATTATGTTATAAAAATGAGCTTCAAAAGAAAAAAAAAATATATTTACAAAGTTACATAAATATAAATTTTATAAATATAAAATAATTAAAAATACGTAAAAATATGAAATTAAAAATAAATAAAAACATTGTTCACGGATGGGCCCGTGCGACAGTTTAAGTGCCGCGGTGGGCCCATGCGGCAGTTTGACCGCCGCACGGGTGTCGTTTTGGCATAATATTTTTTTTGCACGTCACCCCGTTGGATGGTGGAGCTGCAGTTCATGTAGCTCGGGTTGTCTGCGCCACTCGTAGCCGGAGCTCGGATCAGGATCAGGGCAGTTGCGACAACAAAGCACAGGGAAATATCCCAAAAGGGATGCCGATGGCGATGCATCTCCTTCTGGAGAGATGCAGAGGAAAGGAGAGAGAAGTGAGGTTGGGGATGAGGAAGATGAAATGACACGGCATTCGTGCGGGAATAGTCATCTATCATGATTACAGAATCAGCACGGAGTTTCGACGAAGAAGGGGACGTAGAAATTGACTGAAGAGAAGCTCCTGTCGGAAAAAGATATTGCTTTGCCGGTCAGATATGAATATGAATTGACCCTGACTCCGTCCAAATCTTAAGCGCCCTATGCAGCACGCAAGCCATCTACACTGTCTTGGTCTCTGAATCTGGCCTACAAGTGGAGTCTCGACTCGTTTAGGGAAAAAATAATCCTTTTTATCGCTTACAGTAATTAATTAATAGAGAAACATCATCATTATTGAAAAAATATTTATGTCTAAATATTCTCATTAACGATGAAATATATTTCTCTATTAACAAATTATTTTAAGCGATGCAAACTATCATTAATTTTTTGTGAACGAATAGAAGCCGGAGCATAGTTCGCCAACTTCGGGTTTTATGAACTTATAATGCATAATTTATCAAATGATCCTAGCAAGTAGGCAGTAGGAACCTGGGGTGCCCTTTCGAAAAGGGTCAGGCTCGCGGCTGATCCGGGGTCTCATCGCTGGGCAGGAAAATAGTTTTGTGGGGGATGATTGTGTGGCATACGTGACTCATTATATATTAGCGAGAGACTACCGGAACCATCCTGAGCTTCGTCTATACATCATATTTGGCGAGGGCTGAATCACCGAATTGAGCCAGTGGTATTCGGAGAGCCCGTAGATAGAATGCGACGCTGGATGTGTTGGTGGGATCCAGCGTACGAGCAAATACGGAAACAGAGCCGATGCTGTCGCGTACATTGGTTTGCGAAAGATGGACCGACGAACAAAAGCAGAGTCGCTATGGGCTCGTGGGTATTACCGCCTTTGGTGTCATTGAAAGTCAGATAAGGGTCCTTTTCACTGATGCTGATATCAGTCTTTGGCATTTTCAACTCGGCCATATGAAGTAAATATCTCAGGAAAGAAGCTCTAAGCAGACTCACCGATCAGGAAAATAGGAACATTCAATCCCGCCTCAGCGAGCAGATTAACAGGCTCTGAGAAAGTGCGGGATCGTGATACAGAAACAACTCATCGTGCCTCTACAGGAGGGGAAGAACATAAAAAAGAAGGTGCAAAGGCTGCCTCGCCTTAAAGTACCTCCGAGATGCATTACCGGAAATGTCGGTCTACATGAATTTTGCACAAGAAGCATTTAAACAAGTAAAGATATTAGGCGGAGGAGCAAATCATGCTCCCCTGAAATCATAACAGCTCCTAAAGCTCCTCATGTAAAGAATGATTCAATGGCTTTTATTTGGACCGAGTGCTATATGGTTTGTTTATCAGAAAAGTCAGCACCAACAACTCTGCCATAGTCATGTTTCACAAACTTGAAAGGGATGTTATTGGGAGGATTACTGGCGCAATTTTCATTCTAGTCACCATGGAAAGGGGACGTTCAGCCAGATATTGGTTGAGCTAACCAGTGGATTTTTTCTTTGCCTTACGTTCTTGTTAGCCTACGATTTCCGAAGAAATTAACGGTGCCCACATAGATTATGATAGAAGACAAGTCTAAATTAGATTGACTAAGCAAAGCAAGTAATTAGCAATTAAATTTTTAGAAAAGCATGCGTACCTTTTGAACCAGGCTGCCCTTGAGGCCCTCCGGCAGCAGACGGCGCACATGTTGCCGACCCCGATGATCCAGCCGCACAATAACAAGCCGTTGTATTCTTTGAGATGTCATAACCGCAGACGCCTTTCGAATTAGCACACCCTTTACACGCCGCAGAATCCACTCCTAATCTAACCTCGAATCCTTGCTGCACTACATTCGCCAAGCTCGCCGAACGATTATCCCACTGGGGAGAGAGCGGGACCACCACGCTCTCGAAGCAACTTCCTGGCCCTACAGCCCCGGGAACCACGTAACCGATTTTATTAGCAGTACCCCGTATGGTGCACGAGAACTGGCTGGAAATATTCGGCTTCGGCAAATTCGGACAGCCGTAGATGAATGTGGAGTTGACGTAGCCGTTGACCAGGCTGAAGAGCGCAGGGTCGAGAGTGGTGTTAACAAAGTCGGGGGAGCAGATTCCAGCTGAGAAATCTTCCCGGGCGATCTGTAGGACCTCGAATTCGGAGTCAGTGTAGACATTGAGAACCTTGTATTTGACATTGGATATCATGATACTGGCAGCGTTATCCTCGCAAGCAAGTTCTAGCGCCGGGTAGCCGCAGCTGCTGGATCGGTTCCCTCCCCAAAATGGGTAGCCGACACCTTGGATGTTCCCACAGTTGAACAGGTTGCCGCAATTCGAGTACAAGTCATCATTGCCCTGCGATCGAGTCATGTTGATCATCAAGACCAAGAACATGGCACATAGCAGAAGAAGATGAGTATTCATTGTCGTGGAAGACGGATTTCCTGATCGGTCGGATGGAGTGGGGGGTTGCTGTTGTTGTTGTTTCAGCAAACAGATAGCAGGCTCAAGAAAGGTGGGCTGTGAGCGATGATGGATCACTGAAGCCTGAAGGTGGGTTTGGAAGGAAAAATCTAGCTCGGAAGACCTTGAAAAATGGGGAGTCTTTGTTGACTGATTAGGAGGCCAGGCCTAATCAGTGGCAGTGTGAAATGGTCCAACTTGGGGAACTTTTTTGAGGACGAACTCCTAAACTGGGACTACACTTAAACTAAAAAGCAAAGCCATTTCGCATGCTTGTGTCCTGAACCGGCATCATCTACTCGCACCCAATCCCACCAACGCAATTTACATAGCAATGGAGCTTTAGTGCCCCTGCCTGGTACTGCCGTATACAGAGACATCGCGAGCGACTGAAATTTCGAGGAAATTTCAACCTGGAAAGAGATTCCAAAATTGCAGTCAAAGATGGAAGATATTATGAAGGACTGTTGAGCTGAATTGATGTGGAACGTGCTTCACGAGAGTAGAGGAATGCTTTATTGGCAGGAAGGACAGTTGAGTAGTGGAATGCTTTATTGGCCGGAAGGACAGCTGAGCTGAATTGATGTGGAACGTGTTTCGCGAGAGCAGAGGAATGCATTATTGGCAGGAGGGGGATCGGCTGGTTTCACGTGGCATCGAGGAAATGCCTCGTTTGTCTTGATTTCTGATTGATGAACAAGAAAGGAAATGGAACTCTTGTAAAAAAAAAAAATTAAAACGATGAAGCGTTGTGTTGACTCCCCCCCCCTTTTTTTATTTTTATTTTTGGGGTGTGTGGGTGTGTCACGTGTGTGTGTGTGTGTTGGGGCGGCGCGTCGAATGTTGATTTCCTAATTGGCAGTAACGGAAAACGGTTTTACGTTATGGTATGACGACTTCTGTTGACTTTTGTTGCGGAATTATGTGAGGGTGATCTTGGCTAATAGGCGAGGAAGCCACAACAAAAGAAAATAATTGAGGACTCATGATGTGTCACGCACTCGCTTTGTTTATCTTCCATTTTTCTAAAAGTTAAACATGCGCTTAAGAGAAGAAAAGACCCAAAAAAAAAAAATATGTCATCAGTGTTCAAATTGTTCCCACTAGGAAAATAGAGTGTTTCCTGGGTATGCATGATAAAAAAACATAGATAGAGATCTATTAAAAAAATTTTGTTTATAAGACGATATGATAAAACCATAGTCAGCTACGTTAGTTTTTCAATAAATTAGACTCGTGGCTTGTGCTATACACCGGAGAAAAACAATGCCCAGTTGGTCTTGATTTCCGATTGATGAACAAGAAGGGAAATGGAACTTTTGGAAATCTTTTGGAGCAAGGAAGCGTGTGGACTTCCCAAATGGTAGTAACGTTTCACGTCGTGGTATGATGACTTTTGTTGACTCTTGTTGCGGAACTATGTGAGGAAGATCTTGGCTAATAGACAAGGAAGCCATACCAAAAGAAAATAATCATAGACCCGCGAAGTTTCATGCACTCACATTGTGCATTTTACATTTGATGGAGCTGCTAAACTGGCTGTTAACGACTAGCGAGGCTACAATTGGGCTTGCCTGGCAGCCATAATACAGAGTCTGGTTACTGGTCACGGTGTTCGTGGTATAGGAGAAAAGGGTTGATGATCTCTGGATGTTATGTAGGAATATGTTGGGCAGGTAGTCTTCCAATATCATCGCTTAGGAGATATTACTTGTTAGGATTTGGCATACAACCACTATGAAATAAAGCGTAAAAAATAAGAAAGAGAAAACGAGATGTGCGACTTATCAAGGTTCACCCTTAAACTAAGGCTTTCCTATCGTTAGAAAGTATGAACTACACCAAAATATTTTCTCACTTGGTGAATACTTTCCATACTTCTTTAGACCCAACTCAATTGTACATCATTTATACTTTTCTATACTGACATGGTCAAGAAATCTACACTATTCACCTTCGTGTCAACTTTTTCTAGCATTATAACTTTTTATTCTACTTTCTCTCAGATAAAGTGATATTGTATGTCGATGTGCTTTGTTCTTGCATTAAAACCAAGTTTCTTAGCCAAGAATATAGCATTCTGGTTATCACAACCAACCTCCACTCCTCTTTGTGTAAAACTAAGTTCTTTACACAATCAGCGCATCCAAACCACTTCATTAGCAGCATGAGTAAAGCCATGTACCCTGCCTTAGTGCTAGACAAAGCAACCATGTTTTGTTTCTTGCTCATCCAACTCAAATCTGTTGGTTGACATATATGTTGGTTGACCTTCTGCTATCATTGTCAACTCCCCAATCAGTATCAACAAAATACTTCAATTCTAACGCTTGTTGTCCCTTTCGGCTTTTCATGCCTTCATAACGATGGTAGCATAAAAGGAATTAAACTCAATAGGTGGTGCCCTACTCTTTCCCACTTGCTATTCACGGATGACTTGATATTTTTTTTTTTTTGGATGGGACAGTTTTGGAATGCCAAAATTTAGCATCAATCTTGCACCAATATTGTATGGCTACTGGACAAATGATCAATTTGAATAAATCAGGGATTTTATTAGTAGGGATTGTCCTCAAAGCCTAAAAGACAACATGGCAAGGGAAATGAGAGTTGCCTAATTTGGAAAAGATTGGGAAGTACCTCGAGATCCCTTTGGACTGGGGAGTATCAAGAAAGCAAATGTATGCCTGGATGGAATAGCAGAAATAGTCGCTATGTCGTTGGCTCTCTTGGTCGAAGCCCTCGCCTTAGTCGAAGCTCTGAATTGCAATCTCTCTCCTCAACATGAAGAAGACGAAGCCCTAAAGCCCAATTTCTGTCCTCTGCACGATGAAGTAGAGATAGAGACATAATGTTTGTTTTCAAGGGAAGCACTTTCAAGCCCCCACAAACTCACGTGGGAGGCACACGTGCCCATTGTTGACACTTGATTTTTAATCACATTTTTATTTAAAATTAATAAAAAAAATTATAAAAATTCATAAAATTAAAAAATCAACTTTGGGGACCTTGGCCAAGCCTAGGGGACCAATTTTGACCAAAAAATAAATTTTCATATTTTCAGTATTTTTCTGCATTTTATTTTCAAAAATTCATAAAAAAAAAATAAAAAAAAATAGAAAATTAAAAATCAACTTTGGAGGCTTGGCCAATCCTAGGCAACCAATTTTGACTAAAAAATGATTTTTCATATTTTCAGTATTTTTCAGTATTTTTATTTGCGAAAATTCATAAAAAAAAATCAAGAAAAAAAATGAGAAAATTGCAAAAATCAACTTTGGAAGCCTTGGCCAAGCCTAAACAACCATTTTTGAACAAAAAATAATTTTTCATATTTTTTGTATTTTTTAAAATATTTTTCAGAAATTAGGAAAATATTTGAAAAAAATAAATAAATATTTTCATTTGAGGCCAAAAAATATGAAAAAATAATCAATATTTTTATTTAATTTTCTCTTCATTTTTCCCAAAGAAAATCTGCAAAAATTAATCTGGAATAGGGAATTACTTTGTTAATCTCATTTTTAGGTTAATTGAAAAAATCATAGAAAATTCATTTTAGCTCTATAGTTTTCAATTTTTGCATTTCTAGAGTTGTGACATTGTCCTCTAATAGTCCAAATTTTTCAATGGCCTAATGGTGTACTTTCCGTTGTTACGTTCGTTTTTCCGAATTCAATTATCATTTGTGCTTTTTCTCGAAATACTAGCTGGGGGACAGAAATGGCTCTTTGAGTTTTTGTGAAGTTGGAAAAGTTGGCCAACGTTTTGATTATAGGGTAAAATGTAGGCCAGAACGTGTGTGGCCTCTCAAAAGAGAACATAAAGAGCGCAAAGTACCTATTCATCTTTGGAGATTTCCAACGGCACAATTTTCTTCAGATGTCTCCTGCATTAAAATGCCAAGGAAGCGATCCATTATAGTTAATGGCGATCAAATTCAACATGCACTGATATCTACTTTAGCGGATTGCTCTTTTAATGACGATCGAGCAATTGTTGCACAAAATTTGGGAGACTACTTTGTTCAATCTGGTAAATGGGGTGGTATCCTGAGTGTGCCGTGGTAAAAGTGATATGTTCTCGCACTGTAATTTGACCAGTTGGGAAATTTCGCATTGTGTGGATTCAGGAAGGGGGCTATTGTTACAGTTGCTATCCAAGAGAACTCCACCTTGCGCCATTCCTGCACCAAAAGGGAGAAAGGGACGGCCATTATAAAAAGAAAAAGACAGAGAAAGCAAAAAGAATAAAACGGCCATCAATGGACAAAAGGAGGGAGAACGTGACACTTTCGGTGGGCTCGGTCAAAAGAGGAATCCTATGATAAAGATTGACTGAAAGAAAAGGGCCAGGAAATAAATAATAATAAAAAAGAGGGAGCAAAAGGGCGAGAGCATGCTGGGGAGGTGGCTGGTGAATCTGGAGGAGATGGTGGGACGAGGAAGGCCCCAGTTCGTCCTATTCGGCTCTTCCATAGTGCAGCTCCGCTACTGCAACGGCGGCTAGGGGGCGATCCTCTCCTACATCTATGCCCGTAAAGCTACTGAGAGTTAAAAAAAAAAAGGGGAGAGTATGGTTCCAAGCAACGAGAGCTGCCGCTGTGCCGCCGCTATGCCCCTACCATTTCGGCGAATGAAGTGATCTAGACATAAAAACATTCGGCCGAACTTCCTTGAACCCCATCGGAACCGCGAGCTGGAGACCTTTGATGGATGGCCAACGGCGTTCGGAAACACTGAGATCTTCATCCTCGGTGTCAATCGTCCACGAGCTCGAGGCATTTATCGGACCTCCTTTCCAAGTGGAGTCTATGGCTATGGATTCCCTGAGTTAGCTTTTTTATTTTCCTCCACATTGATGTGCGTAAGTGTGATCTGTGCTTGTGCCTGTTGTGATCGTCATGATGTGTTGATGATGAAAAATGACTCCCGGGATGATCTTTTTTAAACGGAGTTGTGATCGGAAGTCCGACGGCCTGGTCGGGACGAACTGACGGTAAGGTCGATAGAGTTCTTTAACGTTGGCGATGGATGCTGATGGCCGGAGTTGTTGTTCGATGGTGGAAGAGTTCAGTCATGGTGAGCCCCCGTTTGGTTCTCGGTGAACCAGGTAGGGAGATCTCGTGAAGAGGAGACAAGAAAAAAAAAAAAGAAAAGAAAAAAAAAAGAAAATAATAGAAATGAAAATAGGTAGATCACTTTAGGCGTGCGGCTGCTTTGGTCTTTGAAATAGGGTTTATTTGAATCTTGGGCTTGGGCTGGTCCGAGTGAGTAATAGAAGTGAGAATCGGGCTTAATAATAGTAGTAATAGAAAACAAAACAAAAGGAAGTAGAAAATGTGGGTGATGAGAGGAGGCCATTTGGGGCACGTCGGGCCTGCTCTCTTGGTGGTGTGGGCTGGCCTTAGCAAAATGTGAATTGTACCTGCTTCAGACTTAGCTCAAATTGGGTTTTGGAATAAATTGGACCTCTCAATGTCATTTAAAAAAAAAAAAAAGAGGCTTAGTCCAAGTTCGTTTTTTGTCTTAGATTAATGCAGGCCCTTAAGGCCTGAGTTGGACGCTTATGGCGTGGGCCGGGTCTGCTGACCAGGTCCGAATAATTTTGCAAAAAAAAAAAAATCAGGAAATGATTTAAATTCCAAATAATAGGAAATTCACCGAAAATTCTAAAAAAAAAAAAAAAAAAAAATTTAAAAAAAATTCCAGAAAATTCTCAAAAATTCCAAAAATTAGGAACGGGCCATTTCGACTGGCCAATCCTATTTTTGATAAATCTCCTTCTCGATCTTTTCAAAATGACGATTTTACCCCTTATGGGAAAATTGTCACAAAAAATTTCAGAAAATTCTCAAAAAATTTCACAAATTAGGAAACGGGGCATTTCGACTGGCAATCCTATTTTTGATGAATTTCCTTCCCGTTCTTTTCAAAATGACGATTTTGCCCCTTATGAAATTGTCTCGAAAGATTACAGAAAATTCTCAAAAATTTCAAAAATTAAAAAACGGGTCATTTCGACTGACAATCCTATTTTTTGATGAATGTCCTTCCTAATCTTTCAAAATGACGATTTGGCCCCTTATGAGCATGTAATGGGGGACGATGGCTAGGGCTATGATTTGCCTTTAGTCTTTAAAGATATAATTCTCTGCTATACTGCGACGATTATTAAAAAAAGAAAAAAGTCTTTGCTATAATGATCGATTTTATCCCCCTGTAATGGAGAAAAATAGTCTACTTCTAAAAAAAATTTGGGCATGTAACAATTGCTGGCATTAAATTGTCAGCATAATAGTTTAGTGATACTAGGAGGGTATTAGCGGGTGCCACTTTCTAGAAGAGTGAAGCGGGTTATCAGGGCGCATTTCGGCTATTTTTGATGAATTATCTGTCGCGCGTAATCTTTCAAAATGACGCTTTTTGTGTTT
>JAGVVM010002789.1:0-35945 GCA_019149425.1 Psidium friedrichsthalianum
AAGTAGAAGAGTTTTCAGCATGTTCTTACAGCAGATTCTCTCACCGTTGCCTGAATCTCTGTAAGCACTCTTGTATTGTATGCGAAAACAAGATTTGCTGCAGCACTGATGGTTGAAAAAATTTTGCTTGTTTTTTCTCCTCGTATGCTATAATCTCTGCAGGAGAATTAAGGCCATCTCGTAGAGCCAATACAAATGCTATAACAATGTAAATCAGACTGAGGACTGTGGAAAACTCCCAGCCTACCCTCAAAGCTGACATTTGAGGTATCCCGATGGCAAACAGGCAAGACAAAACCCGTTATGGCATAAAGTAAGGAAGCCTTATCACATGGTCATCCCGGAAGAGAACATAAACAACCTCAGAGCCTCACCAGCCAAATGATAAATCCAGTGTTAATCATGAAGGATTAACATACTGTAATCCCCTTGTAAGAGAATAACTTTCCTACCATATATATGTCCAGCAGGGTCCTCTATATCTGATGTGCCTCTTCCACCAACCCATGAAGCTTGGCAATGAGAACATTCACATTCAGCGAAATAGCTGCTGCGGCAATTAATCAAGTGCTCCAGGGACCCAGCCAAGAGGACCATGATGGTTCCTGAATATCCAAGAACAAAAACACTGTTGACGCTGGTGGTTAGGACGAATGCTGCCTGGAACCACGAATCTTGACCATGTTCACGATTGGTGTTGCATTGTGCCTCGCACGTAGTCTTGCGCCTTAGCCCATGCACGGCCGCATATGTATAAATACCACCAACGCCCCGTACCAGCCTTACCACAATAGCGAAGCACAAAAAGATAACCTCCACGTTGCCCATCCATGGCTTTGATCGAGTCGTTGAGCACTCCAAATACCTGGATCTTCTACGGTTCGAGCGGCTTCGTGATTACTGGTAACCCCTTCAATACGACCATGGACCTCGCCAGCTTGTCCGAGGGCTCGATCCAAGCGAGCCACCAGAAGTTGCCATAGTACAGTGCCAAGGACAGCGTGACCACGGCCTTGGCGACCAATGAGTAGCTAGATAGCTCGTGGAAGATCGCAGACATCGTCTCGTGCACATTTGTGTCCATGGCTTTACACGTGATCTGGCAAGTAACTGCGCTAATTGCCAATAGAGGTGGAGTGAAGCCTTCCCTTTGTGTACTTATCGAAGTTGGTCTTCAACATGTCGAGTTGCTCGATGTCCCTCGGATTGGCGTTGTAAATCTCGCTCTGGTCCGGCGCGAGGAGTCGGAGCGTTGGAGATCGCCTCGCGACTCCGGTCAGGTAGTCATAGGGCTGGTTGAAGCGGAAGATTTGGACGAAAACCATCCTGCGAACGGGTGGATACTCAGAGCTCCGGAGGACTTGTCGGTGAAGGTTTTCAGGAGGAGGAGAGCGAAGGCGATCGTGAGAGCCCTGAACGAGTGCCCCCCTTTTTGTCGAAAGATGATCAGAGAAAGAGAAAACAAAGCCAATTGCCTCCCTCTCTTCTTCTCCACGACGTCCAAAGGAGAGAAACGCCACAACGAGCTTGCCTTGGCCCCAAACAAGATCTCATAATATTCGGGAGAACTCATCCTCGGCCCATTGTTTCATGGGCAACTTTCTAATGATCTATGCCTCGTAACTACCGTTATAGTTGTTGAACCTGTCCTCCGACCAACAGCCTGTCTGTGCGGGAGTTAGAAGTTTTGGGGGAGGTTGAAATTCTCGAGCAATTCATTCAAGTCCCAAGATCGCATACTTTGGGACACAACTGCAGCAATAAGGGCTAGGATTGCAAGGACCATTAGAGACTTCACGCATCTAGGGCCGTTCGACAACCGCCCCAGCATGCTTTTGCAGTACTTGTCAGCATCTTTGATTAATGCATAGCCAGCAGCATCGTCTTCTTTTGCCAAAACTTTCTCATTCTTCTACCTGAAAAACTTTAAAGTTTCTCTCAAAGGATCAAGACGAGGTTACTTAGATGAGTGGATTCTCCAATCATCAGACACCTTCTTCAGAAAATCGGACACTCGTGTCCCGATTATCCAGATAAAGCCCGTTCCAAAGCTTGTAACTTCGTTATTTTGAAAAAAAACCACCCCCTCGAATGGACCTCCCCCCCTCTCCTTTTTGTGGATTCTCTCCCTTTTTTTATCGGTGGAGCTCGAGAGTGCCCCAAAAAGCTGTCCCCCACCTTTCTTTACCTCATCAAAAGCACCCATTAAATTGTCCACTAACCATTCCTCCACCTATGTTTTTTTTTTCTCATTTTCCTTTAGTTAGCCAACACCTTTTTGCTCTCCGTTTTCTTTCCAGCTTAGTCTCCACCGCTCCCCTTTTTTTTAGCTTTTCTTCACCAGTGTCTCCTCCATGTTCTTTTGTCTATTCTCCCTTCGCCCATTCTTTGAATTGTGACCGTGTCTTCCATTTGCGACCCAAATTCTATGCTCTACCGCAGTGAGCTTCTTGTATATTGGGAGGACAGATTGGGAGGACAGATTGCAGATTGGAGTCTGGCCAGTTATTGAATATTTTAATGTTGCAAATGCTCTAATTCTGAGATGAACACCATCTTTTTGGATTGAATCCAGCTACACTATTTAACAAATGAAGGAGACAATGTTGCTGAAATGCTGGAATATAGCCTGCACCCCATCCTTTCAAACCAATTTGCATAAGATGCTGAACCTAGGTTCTTGGCCTCCCATTTCGAGATTTTAGAGGTGAGATGTTGAACCCTCCACTCTCAACATGTGCACGCACATATCCAGGCTGTGGTCCACAATTTTCATGATCTCTAGAACGAAATAGCACAACATAACTCCCATCATCATTTCGGCGCTAGTACCGCACATAACAAAGATCACATGGCCACACCAACATTGGGTACCAGTCCAACTGAAGCCGGTGATATAATATTGTCGTATGTCCATCTACCTCTTCAACTAAACTCCCATCCTGGAAATTGCTATCCCACCTACTCAAATCGTGTCCCGTCAATTTTAATGGTATTCAGATTCTTCAAATCTTTGAAGCAGTGGAGAAGGTTTGAAGAGCACTCTGTCAAGCTATAACTTGCATTAAGTTGCACGAGATCTTCATGTTCTTTAACAACAGAGACCAAACCAGAAGAACTAATGCCATTGCACCTCGACACATCAATGACCCGCAACAAAGGGCATCTATCCCTGAGGAACTTAAGATTAGACAAATCAAGGAACTTCAAGTCTACGCACTTCTGGCATATAGATCCACATCCTAGGAGAAGACCCGTGACCGTGACTTGATTTGGTTTATCCCCTAACACTAGCATTTCGAGAAAAAGCACAAAAGCTTCGTGGACTTAGTTGCTTTGGACAAAACTAGAAATCAATGCATTCCAAGTGATCAGATCGAGAATTATCCCTCATTTTTCACCTCACCCAATAGTGCCATTGTCCCATTTCTATCTCCGCTCCTAGCTTAAACAACTATAATCGTGTTCCACGTGAAGTCATTTGGTTTAGCTCTTCCATTTTCATTCGCTTGAACAGCTCAACAGCTTTTTCGTCTTTCCCAAATACGTCAATTCTTAAGAACATCTTGCGAAATCGATCCTGCATGTTCGACCGGCAAGTCCTACGAACGTGACAATGCATCACAGAGAAATACTTTAAATGATAATTTGAAAAACCAAATGCAACAACGGAAAATGCACCATCAAGCCATTGACAAAATTGGACTATTAGAGGACAATGTCACAACTCTTAAAAGTGAAAAATGAAAATAAATTGACTCAAATTGAATTTTTTTAGTCCTGATTCGAGATTATGCTCGTGAAGGAACACATGACCCTGAATTGGATTTTTCGAATTTGCGATGGCCAACATGAAAAGGGATTTAAAATAAAAATATAGACATTTTTTTTTGTGTATTTTGTGGTCTCAAATGTTATTTTTCCTGAATTTTCAAGTATTTTTGTATTTTTCGAAAAATATTAAAAAATATGAAAAATATGAAAATCACTTTTTATTCAAAATTGATTCCTTAGACTTGGCCAAGGCTTCCAAAGTTGATTTCTCAATTTTCTCAATTTTCTTGATTTTCTATGAATTTTTAAAATAAAAATGCTGAAAAATACTGAAAATATGAAAAATCATTTTTTGTTCAAAGATGGTTCCCTAGGAGTGGCCAAGGCTTCCAAAGTTGATTTTGTAATTTTATGAATTTTTATGGATTTTTCATTAATTTTTTTAAAGAGAAAAATGTGATTAAAAATCAGGTGTCAACATCCATTCCAGTCTAATTCGTTATGTTCAACCACGTTGCATGTTCAATTATTTGAGTTTGCAATCTATTTTGATTGGTCTGCATGTTTAATTTTTTTATCAATAAATAGCTATTTCAAATATTTGATTATTTTTTGTTTAATATTTCTATTTTATGAATGAAGAGGCTCAAATTCTTTATGAAAAATAATGTAAAATTAGAAACATGTTTTTTTATACAAAAAAAAATGAAAGGGACATGAAAAAGAATAGCAAAAAAAATTTCAGAAAAACCAAACAATCATTTCATTTGTGTTTCAACCTAATTTTTTTAGCTGGTATTTCACAATGGAGGGTAACTGATATTCATTCTAATTTAATTCGTTATGTATCTGACCATGTTGCATGTTTGATTATTTGAGTCGCAATCTATTTTGATTAATTTCGCGTGTTTAATTTTTTGTCAGTAAATAGCCATTTCAAATATTTGATTGATATTTTTGTTTAAATTTTTTATTTATGAATGAAGAGGCTCAAATTCTTTACAAAAAATAATGTAGAATTATAAACGCATTTTTTTATACAAAAAAATTATAGGGACATGAAAAAAGACCAGCAAAAAAAAATTTCGGAAAAAACCAAACAATCATTTTATTTGTGTTTCAACCTAATTTTTTTAGCCATTATTTCATAACAGAGGGTCACTGATATCCATTCCGATCTAATTCGTTATGTACTCAACCATATTGCATGTTCAATTATTTGAGTTTGCAATCTATTCCGATTAGTACGTATGTTTAATTTTTCATCAGTAGATAGCCATTTTAAATATTCAACTAATGTTTTTTTTTGAATTTTTTATTTTATGAATCAAGAGGCTCAATACAAAAAATATCATAGAATTAGAAATGGCTTTCTTTATACAAAAAAATGAAAGGGACATGAAAAAAGAACAGCAAATTTTTTTTGATAAAACCAAACAATCATTTCATTTGTGTTTCAACCCAATTTTTTTAGCCGTTATTTCACAACGAAGGGTGACTGATGTCCATTCCGATCTAATTCATTATGTATTTAACCATGTTGCATGTTCGATTATTTGAGTTCACAACCGTGAAACTAGAAAAAAATGCAAAGACTTGACACAGCAAAACTTTACAATACATTATCTAAAAATTTCAATACAAGGAGGAGTTCTATTGCACATTTCACCTTAGCTACAAATGGTGTTACAATTTCATCTGAAAGCTAACATCCTAGCCTATGATACCAGAAAAATGCAAGGATTTGACACAACAAACCTTTAGAATACATCATCAGAAAATTTCAGTACAAAAAACAACTCTAGTACAAATTTCAATTAACAAAAAAGACATCTCTCAAATATGTTAGATGAATTAACATCACAATCATAATTGATAAAGATGTCTATTGAGATGTGTGAATCATAATAGAGCTTATCTAAAAACCGAAGCACTATAATCTTTTGTTAAAAATTTGGTTGAGCAACATTCTCCAAAACTCTTGGCACCATCATAGGAAAGAATACTCCAATCTCAACTTTCAATTTAGCTCTAAATCTGGCCACCAGACTGATGAAAATTGAGCAAGAAGGCTGGAAAAAGATCATGAGCGTGGAAGCACTATTCTTCAACAATGGCAGGCGTAGATATTACTTAATAGCACCTACAAACCTATTACAACAAAAGCAGTAAAATAGAAAATTAATTTGAGAGCTTCATTTATAAAAGGTTTTGTCACATCAATGAAAGAACATGACTTCGTATAAGGCAACAAAGAGAAACCTAAATGATAAGAGCTTTCTATGTTTTAAGTACATTGTTACAACATCAAAGCAAGCATATGACACAAAGTTAAGAGCCCAAATGGCAAATAAAGCGTAGCATGCAGATTCCGCAGAAGAATAGAAATTAATAGAAAATGGGAAAGATTTTGCCTCCTGATGAATTATGTTGTGATCCTGCATTGTTTATGCCTTCGGGACCGCTCAATTCGTCCATGCCAGGATGTTCAAAAGAACTTGATGTCCCCTATACAAAGGAGTAAATAATAAATTGAGGGAAAAAAACACTGTTTACTAAACAATGCACCTACATAGATGTTATCTTATATAATCCCACATTAACAAAAGTGGGGCAACTTGTACCTGACTCGAAATATTTCCATGGGACCTATTATGGTACTCCAACATCTATAGACAAAAAACCATCATCAATAAGCATAAGAATAGTTTACTAAAAATGAAACAACACTGGGATTGAAAGTGATTTTCATGATAGATACCTGACTAGTGAATGGGGAAAATCTGTTCATAATTTTGGCGGCATGATATATGGTGGTTGCATCTATATAAATAAACGATCTCATTATTAGAATGTAACAAAATTCTTTCATGGGATCTATTTTACTACTCCAACATGCATAAACGAGAAGCCATTGACAGTATAATCTTCAACAAATTTCAACCAAACATTAGAATAGTAACCTGGATTATATCTGACTAATGAATGGAGAAAATCTATTCATAATCCCTGGCAGCATGAAGTATGGTGGTTGCATCTATATAAAATTTTTTTACCAAATTAGTAGAATGTAAGTAGAGACATACTTGATTATGGTAATTTAGATTTACTATAGGACCACCAATGTTGCTAGAACAAAATGCAATTGGAATTTGAGTTGAATTTCTTGAATAATATGGTAAATGAATCTCATCACCCATTGGTTGGATAACTAGCTCTATAATACAAGACAAGAAATGCTTTAGTTGGCATCATGTAGCATAAGTATAAAAATGGCATAAACATATTTAGTAGAACTCTATTTCATTCAACTCACCTCGTCTTTCAATTAGCATCGGGAGTGATCATTTCTTAGACTTTTTCTTCTTTTTGTCACTCAAGCCGTTAAGCCTTCCATGACTTGCTCCCTTTTCTTTCCTTCGAAGGGTGTCCAGTACTGATGTCTCACACTAAGAAACCTTATGATTATAATCATATATCACAACCATACTTGAGTTGTATAATGAAGTTTCAGCCATCGTTGCATCAAGTTCTTCTTCGCTATTCTCATACTATTTATGTATTGGGCTCCCAAACTCATCACTTCAAAAGCATTTTGCATTAACGTATAAAATCGATTGGATGTAGATGGACCTTCTGACATTTCATGAGATTCACCATTCACATACTCTTGTTTCGCACCCTTAGTCCATCTTTTCAAAATATAGAAAGAAGGAATGATCGAAACCGATACATTCACATTCAACACATGCAAAGCATCACAGCACAACCACCCTTTTGATTCAAATAATTTGCATTCACAAGAAACTGAAAAGTCAACAGTGTTAAATCTGACAACATGTTCACCTTTAATGCCCTCGCACTTGAGAGTGTATTCATACACCAACCCATGGAGAGTAGTACTAGATATTCGTTCAGAGACACTTTGCAAAAATTCTTCATTAAATCTTTTAAAAATGGAACAAGTATACAACGAAGCGGCATGCGTCAATATCCCGTTATGCGAAATATGCAATTTCGGCTTCCCACAAGAACTATAATCATCTTGACTTTCAATTTCTTTCATATGCTTCAATTGTTTTTCATAGTGGGGGACAAATTCCACAAGGGTCAATATCTTAGTCAACATCGCTCCTCTGACTTGATTTTACACCACAAGAAAAAATATCACGACCAAAGGCCGAACTCCATTTTATGTCTCAAACTGTAAAGCTTTTGAAGCCAAATGTTATTCTCTGTGCCCCACTCCTCTTCCATTTTCCTCTAAGTAGATTTAAATTCATCCTCTGACCTACATCTATACATAGGTTCCAAGAAATATTTATCCTTAAACTCCGGTTTGTAGTAAAGGTTTGAAATGTTTTGATTGGCATTTTTGCCAATACGCCAAGTGCATAAATGGTGTTAAGTATCCGAGAACACCGTTTGTATGGCTTTATCCATGGCTTGGTCTTGATCAATAAAAATGATTTTTGGAGTCTTATTTCCCATAGACTCCAAAAACACCTCAAATAACCAAGTAAATAAACTTGTAGTTTCATCCAATAAAAATGCACATCCAAGCAATGTATTTTTCCAATGATGATTAACTCCAACAAAAGACGCACAAATCATGTCATATTTATTAGTACGATACGTGGTATAAAAAATCATCACATCACCCAAACAGTCATAATCAAATTTAGACAAATTATCTCTTCAAAATAGATTTGTCAATCTACCATCTTGATCTACCTGTTGTGCATAAAAGAACATTAGATTTTGCATTTGCATGCGATGAAAATGATTCAAAAGACTTTGATAATCTCCCTCACTTATTTGATTTAATCTTTCACCTTGAAAATAATTTTGAGAATCCTGCAAAATGAAACCTAAGTTTTGGTTTCCTCCTGCGGTGTTTGACAAGTTCTTAAATGACATAGTCCCTCTAATGCCTGCGTTAGCCATGCCAACTAACACACCCTTGCAACTATCAGAAATTATTCTTCCACATCTTATCAAGTGTTTTTGACGTTTCGAAATGAACTCATGATTATGCTCAGAGACATACTCTATGGCTTCATAAATACCATTGTCAACTTTAAATTTGATAAAAGCACGGCAACCTCATCTAACTTCAGGGCTTTCATATTTCCTTTCTTGACCGGATGAGTTGTTAGAATACCCCTCACAATTACACACAGAAGTCCGTCTGAGTTATTTCTCTATTGCCGTTTTTTCTAATCTTAGCTTTTCTCACTCCAAATCCTTTGCCTATAGCATAGGCCACATTGTAAGAATCAACCTCTTAACATCTTCATATTTAGGTCGAATGCTAGCAAACAAACTAAGCATGTGATCTTGTGCTTCTTGTTGAGTATACACATCAACAGATTAAACTGCAGGACGATATAACGAAAGTTCATCCCACTTCCGTTCGAGATTACCAAGATGTTCGGTGAAGTATTGGCCAGAGGCTTGGTCAGTACAAGCAATCTCTTGTTGCAAACTCAAAATTACGGGAAGCATCATCTTGATGTCCGTACATATCACGAAGAAAGTCTCCTTAGACTTCGCAGTCTCAAAATATGCAAAAATCTCATAGACCAGAGGATCCATTGAGTTAAAAATCCACGACATAACAAGATTGTCAGTATCTTGCCACTCGGCATATTTAGGATCAGTGATAGGAAGGGTTTGATCAAGCCATTAACATGCCCCAAGAGCGATTGTAATCGCTCGAGGCTAGGGAAGGTGCTTGCGACCATTAAAGAGGATGGAGGCGAGTCGAGCGCTCGTTTAATCGAGCCATAGCGACCCAAACCTGTTGTAACAGAGGTGATGGACATTTTGCAAAACGACCAAAAACGAGACAACTTAACTGATTCCAAAGATTCGCCCAAAAAAAGAAACTGATGGTAAAGACAGGGTGCAAACGTCCGACGAAGCAGCAAGAAGCGCCGGAGCTTGATATCGAATTTGTATTTTTCGTGATAAAATTGTGACGCGACGCGACTGGAAAACTCGAACGCGGACCATCGTTCCCCCAAGAACGTGACACGAGCATATTTTGGCGGCTGGATTAATTAACTCCGTTTAGTCACGGTCGAAGCAGTCCTAGAGAGGAAGGGCTCTCTTTTTTCCCGTGGGGTGGTTAGCTAGCGGTAACGACAAAGGCCACGTGGCCAAGTCCTCCGTCCCGAAAACTACGTCGTGGCTACGGAAGCAGCAACGTCTTTCGTTAGACCGGCGTCCCTCGCTTTCATTGGACAACCATCGCTGTTTCGAAGACCAGGGCTTCGTGTCTTCATTCGTGCCTTTAGAATCTCTCTCCCAAAAATCATAATTACCATGGAGACTTAAGGGAAAAAATTTCGAAAGGGAGTTGGATTTTCCAGCCTTCTATTCTCACAAAGCAAAAAATTTCAAAGCCATGGCCAACGCAAATGTCGCAGCTTTTTATTTTTTATTTTTAAATGTCACAATTCACTATTTCTCATGAGGGCATTAAATTTATCAGCATCGGCCTTAATCTTGAAATCAGTCGGGTTTATAAAAAATAAGAGTCAGTAATACTATCAAATATTATTGATCGACTAATTTCAATTAGGAATGGTTATTAATCCTACCATGTATCATTACGCGATGGAAAACAGCATTAATGGTTCTTATTAAACTCTGGCCTATTTTTTTTATAAAATTTCTTATTTATTAAATTTAATTTTTGAACTATTCCTAAAATATCGATACACTCTCTCTCCCTCTCTCACACGCATATTCCAGCTCAACATTTTATTTTTGGCCAAAGTACCAACTCAACTTGATATTCATCCTACTTTTTGCGCCCTCCTAATAAAAAATTACAAACCGCAAAAATTAACTCACTCTCTTCCTCCAAATCGCCTCCGTTTTTCCGCAAATCCCAGTCGCGTCTCAGATACATACTACAAATCCTCATCGCCTGCCAGCCCAAAAACCGTAATCGGAGGGAGGTGGTTCGACACTGCAGCGGACGGATGTGGCGGTGCATTGCTCGCGGCCTCCGCACTCCTTCCGCTTCCCCGCGATCGGCCCCCGGCGAATCTATCCGATCTCACATTTCCAGATTGTTCTCCACCGAATCGGTAACCCGCTCCCCCCACCTCTTCGCAGCTCTTCCGCTTCATTTCTCCGAGCTCTGTGCTCCCTCGACGCGCTTTCGTTGCCGATTTCGGATTCCGGTGTGTTGGTTCTTCTGGCAATCCGGTTGTCGTAGAAGCTAGCTGGTTTGGATTGGGATTATTCTTGTTTGATTAGTTTCAGCTGATTTAGAGCTTGGGCTGTTGCTTATTTGCCCCGGGGGTTGTATTTGGAGCTTCGTTTGTTCGTGGTTTGGCGCTGCTTCACCTGGAGATCTTGACCGTTGTACTTGTTTGGTTGATGGAGAAGCTGTAGGAGTGAGCAATAGCGGTTCTTGGTGTTAGGGTTTTGGGTTTTCTGAAGGAGCTGGTTTCGTTTTGGATTTAGCTAATTGGGAGTGGCTGGATAGTTGAGATGCTCTTTTCCTTTCAAGCTTCGATTATCTTCCTGAGTGGTTAATGCTGTTCGTCAGGAGCAGCATGGAATCCGACTTAAGGATTTTTCCTGTTCCTTTTGTGTCATCTACCCTTGCACGAGTTATATAGATTGGTACCTTTAGGTTATAAATACAATAACAAACAAGGGCTCTAGCTTTTTGCCATTTTGGGTTTTCAAGGAGATAAATTTCTCCCTCTTAAGTTTTGACTAGAAATTTCCCTCTTTTCAGCTTTATTTTCTGTTGCTGAAGTTAATCGATTGCAGCATTATCTTGATTGTCTTTGTGAGGTAAGAATAGTCTTTCACTTTTTGTTGCAGACTACCGCCGGAGCGCCATACACCATAGTCGACCATACATACGTGCTGTCGTTGTGGGAGCAGGAGGTGCGGGGTTGAGAGCAGCCATTGGACTCTCTGAACATGGTTTTAACACTGCTTTGTATCACCAAGCTCTTCCGACCCCGGTCACATACTGTTGCTGCTCAGGTGCGAGGAACTCCAGCTTTCATTATGTTGCTGATTATACATGACAATGGGCAGATGTTATCAATAGTGCTCTGTAATGCTTTTAACATCAAGTTGTTTAATTGTTTCTTTTAACCTTTGGACGACATAATGGCATCATGCTTGCTGATGCTATGCATTAGAATGAATAGATTGAGAATCTTAGCTCCTACTATACGATGAAAATCGATAATGCACGAACCACGAAAACTTGTGATGCTTGGCAAGTATCCTAGAAACCATGGATGCAGAAGAGCTAGGTCAGACAGTGATTCTGTAACGTCACTTGCTTTCTGGCTTGGCCCATGGCTCTTAGTTGAAAAAAACTATAAAACATTTAAATGACTAAATGCCATGACTTAGATGTTCCTAAAGATTGATGTTTTAAGATTTAGGGCATATCTGAATTGGCTTTTGCATTTGCTTAATCAAAATATTGCGACTCACCACTTCGACTTTTTCTAATCCAAGACATCTGTGAATTTCACAATAGAAAATGGCGACATGTAAATTCACATATACATATTTCATAACTTGTGGAAGTTATATAAAATTTAAATTTTGTCGGGAACTTGTTGCTTTTGCTTAGTACCAACAAAGAGGTCCTGATATTAATTATAAGCCATAGTTTATAACGAAATAAAGCAAGATTCCAAATGCCAAAAAATTATGGCAATATCCAAGGTTTACAGCCAAAATTGAAACCTTAATCACTCCACAACTTACTTAAAGAGTCTGTGAGATGTTGGTCACGTGTGATAATTTGTGCAGTACAATAAATTATTCTAATAGGTGCTTTCTACGTCTTAGCTGTCATCCTAATGAAGATCTGTTTTAGGGGTTGTGTAAACTCAATGGATCCTTTCAACCTAATTGATGAGCACTTTTATACTTTTCAGCTCTGTCAATGTGAATTTTTTTAGTATTTTCAAAATTTTTCTTAGCCCATGCCTTTGTTTGTTTTGTTTTTCTCCCTATGGTCCTCATGGAACTTTGTGTTGATTCTTCTTGCATCTGCTTTTTCTTTCCTTCTTAAGTTGTTTGGATAGCTTGGACTTTCCTTAGAACCTAAGGGAAAGAAAATCTTTGGCAGGGTGGTAAAATGCTGCACTGGGAAAACATGACTGAAGATGACTGGAGGTGGCACATGTATGACACTGTTAAGGGGAGCGACTGGTTAGGTAGGCTTTTCACGGTCAGGTTTTAGTTTATTAGGTTTATTATTGTCAGTTGACAATGGACCACAGAGTCATGAATACCTTATGATTTGTCTTCAGATTAATTTGTACCGCCATTTTTTAGATGGTTTTGACAATCTCGAGATAAACACCTGTCTTATCGAAACATCGCACTCATGGCTATTCTCCTCTATTTCTCTGCCATGGGAGGGTAGGAATGGTTTTTAAACTGGCGCAAGATCCCCCTTTATACACCACAGACAAGGGGCAGTGTCCTAACAGTTGATCATTTTAGGGGCGTTTAAGATTATTTATGACTTTTTTTGCCAAAATAAAAGAATTACATATTCTACTTTTAAGAAAAAAAAATGAAAAGATGTGACATGTTTGCAATTTTAAGTGACCTTGAAAGTCCCCTATGTCACAGTCTTTAACAGTTGGGGTGTTAGGTTTGAAGGAAGTCAAGTCTAAATGCCATCTAAAAAGATAAAAGTGAATGGCACTTTGACCAGACTATAGATTCTTGTGAGAGCTACTGTACTATTAGATGCTTAGTGTTTTTGTTTTGCAGTATTAGTCAATGTTGAGTCCGTGTAGGTGATCAAGATGCAATTCAATACATGTGTAGAGAGGCACCAAAAGCAGTGATTGAGCTTGAGAACTATGGCCTACCATTTTCTCTCGAACTGAAGATGGAAAAATATATCAGCGTGCATTTGGCGGCCAAAGCCTTGATTTTGGACAAAGGTAAGGGATGAATGCAGAATGGATGAAGTCGTGATTAATGCAAAATATAACTCACCTCAAATTCTATTTTGCCTTTACCACAGGTGGACAGGCTTACCGTTGTGCATGTGCAGCTGACAGAAACGGGCATGCATTGTTGCAACACCCTTTATGGCCAAGCTATGAAACATAATACGCAGTTCTTCGTGGAATATTTTGCCTTGGATCTAATTATGAATAGTGATGGTGAGTCAGTTCGTTATGGGACCTTCGTCAGGTTACAATATGAAGCTTTGTGAAAATTAGATGAAGTAGCTTGGAGTTATGAGCGTGATTAGCTTGGAATGATCTGGAGATTCATTGAGCTACTGCATTATTTTCAAGAAGATGCCAGAGGAGGTGGTAATAAAGTTGCGTACCAAATGGTGTTAATTGAAATGTTAGCCAGCAGTTTTGCATGTTATATGAACAGGTCTCAGCCCTTGATACAAAACAAAAGTGACTAAGGTTTTGGTCTTCGACTCTTGAAATAGGTTAGATCTACTTAAAAGTGAAAGATCTGATCATTTCACTGGGTGAACTTATTACTTGAATTTTTCAGTTAGTAGGATTTTGGATTCTCCTCTTTTGTTCTTTGTGTTAAAGGGCTGCAGTAGTTTATAGGCTTTCTCAGCCATTGCTGTGGACCTGTTGTTTTGCTATTTGCATGTCTTGTTGTGAAATTGTGAAGACAGTAACTTTGAAAGGATGAGCTGAATGGATTTGTTCTTGAAATTCTTATTCAGGCAGTTGTCAAGGAGTGATCGCTTTGAATATGGAAGATGGGACAATACATCGGTTCCAGGCCGCTTCAACAATTCTGGCCACAGGGGTACCATGTCAAACTTATGATCTCTTTTTGATACGAAAGCATGTAGATTTCTTCACTTCTTATTCTGATTCTTCAGGCTATGGTAGAGCCTACTTTTCTGCAACATCAGCTCATACGTGCACGGGAGATGGCAATGCTATGGTTGCAAGGGCTGGACTTCCCCTTGAAGTCTGTTTTCTGCCTTCCCTAACTGAAATTAATCTTCCATACAACCTCTCTGCTTCTTTATTATAATGTTATCTTTTTACAGGATTTAGAGTTCGTACAATTTCACCCACTGGAATATATGGTGCTGGATGCCTCATAACTGAAGGTTTCCTGCCATTTATGTGAATTGAGTCGCATACATTTCACATAAAATGCTTTTTTCGCCTTCACCGATTAGCTTGTGATTTCTTATTCGTTCCTTATTGTGATGTAGGTTCACGAGGAGAGGGCGGTATCCTTCGAATAGTGAGGGTGAAAGGTTCATGGAACGGTATGCCCCTACAGCCAAGGATCTTGCGTCAAGAGATGTTGTCTCACGATCAATGACCATGGAGATACGCGAAGGCCGTGGTGTAGGTACGTTATGCTCTAATTAAATTGGCTCAAGAATTTTAGTTAAGATTGTTGATATTCTGGTTTTCGTTATTCTTTAATTTTCTTTACTTTGCTGTGAAGATCCTATGTTCATATATTTCAGAGCCCTTTTACACTTTTGCAATGAACATGTACGTAAATAATAGTCCCATTTGCTATGAAAATTGCTGTTAATTTTTCAGGAATTCATAAGGACCATATATATCTTCATCTGAATCATTTACCTCCCGAAGTGTTGAAGGAGAGACTTCCCGGTATCTCTGAAACTGCTGCTATCTTTGCTGGAGTGGATGTGACAAAAGAGCCCATCCCTGTCTTGCCCACCGTGCATTACAATATGGGTGGTATACCCACAATTATCATGGAGAGGTAAGTGACATCCCGTATAGATGAGAGAGACTATGGATTACTTGATTACTGATCAGTGTTGTCCTAATGATATCACAGAAAAGCTCTTGGCATTGCACTGTCTTCAGTGAGTTTGACAGTTGAAGTTAAAAATGGCGTTGTGGGAGGCCATTCTAAAAGCTCTGATAATTTACTGGGCTATTAATGAGCAGGACAGTTTCGATTATAAAGTATTTGAAGTGGCCCTTAGTCAATCAGAGTTTTATGCAAGCTAGTATTATGAAATGTTTTCCTATTTCATGCATTCAAAGAGCAAAATACAAGGATATGAACAGCTTTTTGATGGGATAGGCTGTCAGGCAAACATGAATGACTCCTGACATAATATGCTGTTGAGGAGAAGTCACTGCTATGTGAACTTTAATTACATTAACCCTGTTGCTGTTTGCTGATTTGCACTATTTGAACCCTAGGTTGTCACAATCAAAGGTGACGATCCAGATGCAGTTGTTCCTGGACTCATGGCTGCTGGAGAGGCGGCCTGTGCATCTGTTCATGGTGCTAATCGGCTTGGTGCAAATTCTCTTCTTGATATTGTTGTATTTGGGAGAGCTTGTGCTAACAGAGTTGCCGAAATACATAGGCCAGGCAAGTTTAATCTTCAGATTATGTGAGACAACTTGCTAAATATGTTAGACAAATAACCTGACTATGAATTTGCAGGGGAGAAACAAAACCTTTGGAAAAGGATGCTGCTGAGAAGACTATTGGATGGCTGGATAAGATCAGAAATTCAAATGGCTCACTTCCTACGTCTAAAATTCGGTTGAATATGCAACGAGTTATGCAAAATAATGCTGCTGTCTTCCGTACTCAAGAAACTTTGGAAGAAGGTAAGCAAATTCTTTTTTGAGACAAAGCAGAGCATCCAAACTGAGCTCTCTTTTATCATGCTATTCTAAGATTTGCTGGGAAAGGCTTTATAACTTCAAAGATTTCTCTTCTTGACTGTGCTGAGATAGCCAATATTAATATACCGTTGGTTTTGTAAGCATTGTCTTTGAATGGTTATGAAGAGGAGATAATTTAAGGATCCAATTGGCTATGTTCTACTTAAAATTGGAATATAAGCTAGAAATTAGGTTCTTGTGTGGGCCCTTTGATTGTGCTGCCTCTGCAGCCTATTTCTTAGGCTACATTCTCTAATCTATGACTGTATTTGCTGCCTTATTGGTATGCTTTCTGATTGTTCCAGGTTGTCACTTAATTGACAAGGCATGGGAAAGCTTCCATGATGTGCAATGAAGGACCGTAGTATGATATGGTAGAGATTACCTATCATCATTTCTTGAACAAACGTATCTTGTGGTTCTACCTTTTGGAATAATCTTGAGGTTAAATTCTTTTATAGGAACTCAGACTTGATTGAGACTCTGGAGTTGGAAAACCTTCTGATAAATGCCTGTATCACCATGCATTCTGCTGAAGCCAGGAAGGAGAGCAGAGGAGCCCATGCCCGTGAAGACTTTACGGTGAGTTGTCCCTTTTGATCTTCTTCAGGATGCTCATCTTCTCCTCCCATTTTTTTTTTTTTCAAATAAAGTGAGCTCAACTGCTTTTGCAGAAAAGAGATGATGAAAAACTGGATGAAGCACACTTTGGGGTAAGTCAGCTTTTTTCATCTTGGAAAAATATTCTCCTCATTATATAGCATGTTATTTCTCTGAGTTCAATGCGTTACTGCATCTGTCCTAAAGATTGGGTTGGAAAGAAACTGTGGACGTTGGATCATTGAGCTATTGAGTTGACCACCGACGCCTTAAGTGTGGTGACTTTATCCACACACTTAAGTCTAGTGAAATAATTCTCTTTGCTGTTTACCATAATTTATATCTATTTTGGACGCTCTTTTTTCTCCCTTCATCCTTTCAATTCTTTGAGGGTGGAATCTAGGCGTCAAAGGCTCGTTGAGCTACTCTCATCTGTTTTTTTTGTTTTTTTGAATGCTTTCACCTGTTTATCAAACACATAATTCAACTCTAGAAACATGGATGAAAGTACCTGTCATGGAGCTTCTTGTCTCTTCCAACTTATAATCTAACCTTTGGCTGGATACTTTTTCCATCTCCTTGTAATCTCCAGTTGGGCAAAAGAACAGAATAATCTACTGATGCTAGTCTCTCTCTCGATGCACCTTTGGTGCGTTCTCCTGATTGCAGTCTCTTCATATTTAACTTGCAGGTTCTGGGAAAATGAGAAGGTCCGGCTAGATTACAGACCAGTCCATATGAATACGTTGGATGATGAGATCGAGTCATTCCCACCAAAAGCTCGAGTGTACTGATACAGGCAACAGAGACTGGGTGGTGTTTTGTTGGCCAGAGAATGTTCATATGGACGAAAAACATGCAAGGACATTAGTAGATGGCAATAAATTGCTTCTGATTCAGCATTTTGGCAATGACTGTCACATTCCACAGTTTTGCCAGATTAAATTTTGCATCTGCGCAAGGAGGCAAATATCATCTTTGGTGATGGTCTGATATGGGTTGTTTCTCCGTAGCCATCTTCACCTCTTCTAAATGTTATTGGTGCAAGTTCGAAATTGTAGGCCCGTGAAAATAAGCATTTGTACTTGGTAAGTTTAAGAATGCCCATTTTCGTAGTTATTTCCATGTTTACTATCTATGCTGGAATGGCCGAAAATTCAAGTAAGAAGGTGCACTTTGGGATGTGTCGCACTATCGAAAGTTGGCGATTCCTTTTTCTGTGGCGCGTATAGGCTGTTGATGGCAGCGAGATATTTTGATTGCTCTCCTAAAACTCTGGAATGTTTTGTCAACCATGATGGACGCATCCTATTGGGTTCTGTGATGCTTCATTTTACGACAGCTTTTGGACTGAGGTTCTATTTTATCAAGCACTATAGAGGACAGAAATTTCCTCTTTCGTGTCCTTGTAATCGAGCAAAATCAATGAAGTTTTTAATTCGTCCCAAATATGACTTGAATTCAAGAAAACCCGAATTTGCGTGCTCTAGGTGTTTATAAAGCTCGAATTCGACTCAAGAGACTGTTGAGAGGTAAAAGCTAGTTGGAACTCTAGTTCAAGTTGAATGGACACCTGTTCCCCCTTTGAAGTTTTCTTGTTCTTCTGATTCTTTAAAGTTGCTTGAGGCTCTCCACAGGTAGCTCGTTTCTGGCTCGTCTTCTCTAAGTTCACAGATTGCAATCGGCCAAAAGATTGTGACGTCGATTAGTGTATTGTTTGTGCTAGGAGTGACGGTTTTCAGTCTGGTCTAGCTTCTCTTAAGAATCGAAAATGGGATCGATGGTTCTAGTTTTCAATTTTTTGGAACTGGGAACTGGATCGGACTAGCTTGGATTGACCAGTTCGATTCGGTTTTCGGGTCGGATTTGATTCTCAGGCGATTTCATTGGATCGGAAACATTTCAAAAAAACCTGCATCATTCATGCTAGGGTTCAAGAACAAAAAAAGGAAAACATAAAAATGACTCTCTCTTTCATAAATGCAGTACATACATGTCAAAGTCACGCCAAAGGAGAGTACTAACATACCACATCTCCCATAGTAATGTTTTAGTTTTGATAGATTTTGGGTTACTTTTAAAAAATAAAAAATACAAATTTCAACCAGTTTGGTCCTAGGCCCCTGAAACCAAGGATCGGACTGCCCAGTTATCGATTCTAATTTTAAGAACCGCTAATCAGACAGTCAGTCTCTATCTAGCTGGTCTGATTTACTCACCCCTAATTTGTGAGGAGTTGATTTGTTCTATGCCATCGTTGTATGTTTTGCAACATGCCAACTTTTGCCTAGGGTCTTAGTTAACCAAATCACATGGCTATGGTAGGGTTATCCCATTCTTTCATTTCAATTGCCAAGTTCTTAATACCAAAAGTGTAAAAGTTTGAAAGAGAAAAATCCGAGTGAGTGCGTGCCTGTCAAGTTGCCCTCTTGGCCTATTATTCTTGAGAGTTCATAGCATCGCAATTACGGCTGTGTTCTTTCAGAAGAATCTAACTTTTTTTTTTTGTATCGAAGGTGTCCGGGCTAACGTCCGTATGTAACGTGCACCTTGACTAATCTTCCGGGAGGGCTAGCGCAGCATCCCACCACCACAACCCTCCGCTTAAATCACCGGCTCCAAAGTTTGAACCTAGGACCTCTCAAGGACCAGAGCGCAAAACCAGCTGGATCACCGATAGGTGGGTAGAAGAATCTAACATTTCATTTTTTTTTCGTACCGAAAATTTTACAGATCGTTGGATTACTGAAAAATGACAAAGTAAGACATATATATTCTCTCCGGAATTGACAATCTTTTAAATTATCCTTGCTATGGTATCCCCCTATCTACTCTCATGAAGGGCAAAGTCGAATTCGGAAAGGAATCCGACCGACATTCCTCCTGACGAACCAACCGCGGTAAACTATCCCAACATACAATCAAAATGAAACTCGAAATATTAGGTATCGTCCTAATAAAATTAAAAGGCTTATTACGACGCGATTGAAAATCCCTAAACGAGATATCGAGGTTCATTATGTAGGTGCAGAGGAAAAAAAAAAAATAGATCCCTCTCGATGGAGTAAAACGTGAGATTTGGGAAACTGACGGTATGACAGTGCAATTTTAATCGTGAGTGTTAAGAATGGCAAAAAAAAAATAGCAAAAATGGCGGAATCCATATCTAATCTTATGCCTAACATTCCACCGTAATACTTTCACACTGTCATGCTGGCGGCATCCTTAAAACATTCGAATCTGGCAGGGACAAGAACGGAAACACCAGGATCAGAAGGGCACGAGGAATCAAACTGGCCGATGATGATCGTCTTCGTGACTGGCGACCACGTCCTTGCTGTAAGAAAACAACCACGTTGAACCCTCCAGAAAAAGAGAGGGGGAGGGAGAGAGAGTTAAAGAGAAATGAGGAGGAGGGGATGGATGGGATTCCACGCACAGCTTCCACCACCGAAGTAACGTCTTTTCTCCGTCGGAGGGACGTCCAAAGGCCGCACCCGCTGCTGTCGCTGTTTCCTTTCTCCTTTCTTTGGTTTCGTTTGCTGTCCTTTTCGTCCACGGTCAATGGTATAATATTTGCGCCCATGGACTAATCGCTGCCCCAGCACTCGATTGCAATGTTTGACCCCCGACCAGCCGTTGTTGTTGTTCGTCCCCCTCGCACGGATGGCCCCTTTCGATTGGCTGCGGCAACCCAAAAGTCCTGATTTTACATGATACGTATTTCGCCCGATTTAGGAGTCGAATTCGGTGCGCTCGGTCGCATCGTGTCCTGCTTTCGTCACCCGCCGGCTAGCTCTTGAAAGGACTGATCGAACATGATACAACCAGCCGATTTGATCCGATTCCCGGTTCCATAAAATTGAAACCGATGATTTTTGTCCGGTTCCATATTTCGGGGTGGAACCGCCCAATTGGACAACCCGAATCGCATCAGTTATTTTTCAATTTTGGATTTAATTTTAAATTTTTTAAAGAAGCTATTTAAACTCTATATTATTGGGGGTACTTCTAAAGATGGTCATGGAATGAAAGGGACTCAGTTAAGGGCTTTTCTCAAGTATAAAACCGTGCAAAGATGGTGGACCAAGCAAGCGTGGTCGTGCTCACACAATTGCAAAAGCCTCTTTTGAAGCAATTTGATTTTTTTTTTTTTGTAAGTAAGAAGAAGTGACATCCAACCTTGCCTTGATTGACAACGTATTGTGATGCAAAAGATTGTATTCACTTTAACTACAAAAGAATATGAAAAACGTGTGAATATGTGTTTTAAACAAATGCGGACGGTTCCACTGGATCGAACTGGTTTCAAGCTCCTCCTATGCGATCCCCAGTTCCAAGGTGGGAATCGAACCGCCTGAAAATTGATCACCCCTAACCCCCCTCCCTCCGCCTTTTTCTTTTTGGGCTTTATTAGCGTAGTGACTGTAAAAGTAATAGCATGTTGTGGCTATAAATATTCGAAAGAGTAGAGCCCACAATAATTCTTAATTAATTTTTATTTATTTATTTTTATGGCCAAAATAAACTATTAATCTCACAGCAAATCAAAGACAATGATATCGTGCTCGATGTGTTTGGGGGTCATTATGTGTTGATCGGTTTTGGTGTGCACAAGATTGCGTCATTAGGAATCTGAGATTGTCCAGCACGGAGGAAGGAAGCATGATTAGATGAGAAGGCCCCGTAATCATATTCCATAGAAAAGAGATTACTTGCGTTGTCTACTTAGATGAATTTAATTAATATTTCTCGCGCAAATAGGGTTGCATGAACGAAGGCAACTCACTGGCCCCTGAAAAAATCCGAACCCAGATTCCCTGCTTTAATATCGTATGAATTATTCGTGAGGTTACTGTCATCTGTTAAGAAAATTTAAACCGTTACATGAATGCGTAATATCTAGTAATTCTAACATTGAGTTCGTTCGCAATCATTTAAACGCGACGTCTGCTCTAATTATTAATATAGTGAACGACAAAGCCGACCAAACTTTAGTCCCTTATTTCGGCCATGTCTCAATCTGTTTGGAGCGATCGTGGTGGTATTAAAATATGACATGGCAAACATCTTTCCTTTCGAAATTATACGGCGGACCGGCGGTGGATCTTACGAATTGATAGGGAAATGGATTGACTGATTGACTAATCGTGGTTTAAATCTACTACAGTCGAAAACGATGCGTGGCAGACAAGACTCTCGCTCGTGTCTCTTGCATGTCCAAACTTGTCCTGAGCTTGCGTAACCTTAAAGGACCAATGAAAAAGATAATCTTATTAAAATGCCTTAATATCCGAAGGAATTAAAAAAAAAAAAAAGGTGCGAGCAGAGTTCTAAATCTATTGCGTTAGTATTAATTCAATTGTAAATCTTTTATTTGTGCTAATTTAATCCTAAATCTTGTAACCTAAAGCCAATTGAGTCCTTCCGATTAATTTTGATCCGATATTGCCGATGCGGACGCTAGTCAGCCTGTGTGATAAAGTCGGCATTGACGTGGACATTTCTTTGTAATGATTTAATATTTTTCAAATTGTTCATTTTTCCTTCTTTTTCTCTTTTTTCCTCCTCTTTCCTCGAGCACGGCTATGAACGGTGACGGTTGACCTCACCCTAGCCCATGTGATGCCCAGCGATGCCGCGCCGGCTCTCACCGGCTAGGCGTCTCTCTCTCTCTCTCCGAGAGGAAGGGAAATAGAGGAATTTTATTAGGAGCTTCTCGAGGTAGAGCAAATTTTTCGCGATAACCGCATCGAACGTCAAGTAGTCAAAGAGGCGGCGGACGCCGGTACCCTCCTTCCGGTCCATCAATCAGGAGGAGGGAGCTTCAAGTGATGCGTGAAGCTGCGGAACGTCGCCTAAATCTCCTCCGAATGGAAGACAAATGAATCCTTCCTCGTTCCACAGACGGATACAAAAGTTTTGCGACGTTGTATCCCACCAAGAGCGAATAAGAAACGATGATTTGACACTGGCGAATTTCAGACCCATTTGAGCGAGAGTGTGAGGGAAAGGAGAAAGGGGCTACGTTAGACAAAAAAGGTGAAGATAAGGTCTCAATCTTTTTTATGGAGCGGGGGGGCCTTTGGAAAAGGAACAATTAAAAAAAAAAAAAAGGGGGAGGGAATGAGCGTGAAGTGGAGCCCCACCTTGTCTCTTGTAATTTCCTAGTCAAATCTCCCCCCTGCTTCACTTGGGTTTTCGTGATTAAGACCCTTAATTTTGTCCACTTGGCTCGACATTAGGGGATGATGAAGTTGGACACAGGGAAAGGGACATCCACAGCCCTATTTGTCACCCCATCAGATTTGCTGCTATAATCTTAAAATCTTATCTTCCTTGGAGTGATTACAGATCACCTCTTTCCATCCATTCACCCTTCTCCACATAATTTTCATTTCCATTTTTTTTTAATTATTATTATTGTTTTAGGCCAATGCTTCTTCTTTTTTTTTCCTTTCTTTTTGGGTAATTCTATTGTAGGCAATGCTTTGAACATCTCCTTTTCAATTTGCTTTCATGGGAAAGATCTTTTATTACCTAATTTGCAGCCTAAGACTTGCGCTCTGCTTTGGCCATTGTTTCTCCAAGCAGTGGCCAGTGGGGAATTGATTTTATTTTAAGGACTAAACGTTTACCTTCATCTCCTTTTTTTTTTTTTTTTAAGTCAATGAGCATGCGGCCCTACCGATAAAGAGCGATGAGGACGCTAGTATTATAGGTGCGGGGTTCGATTCTCGCGCTCTGCAAAGAGACGGAGCAAAACTCGGAGAGTTAGAGATAGTATAAGCTAATCAAAGACAAATTCACATATAGGGAACTGATTGATGCCAAATATGTTTTCGGGAGCAAATGCACAATGACGGGAGTTATATGCATCATATAGTAAAGCCGACGTGGTGTATGAAGGCTATGAGTCAATCGTACGGTGCTGTCAGTGCATGAGGATGTTGTAACTCTACATTGACAAATTGCGCACATCCTTTGAGACCTTCTCTTTGATGTTGTCGTGTTTCTATGTGCCATGTGACGCCACTCACTCTCCTAGAACACGATGTTGCACGATAATTTATGTTGAAAATCCTTAAATTAGTATTAAAAACCCCCCAATTAAGTAGGCCCTCGATTGCAAATCAGACACGGAGCGAAACTGAAGTCGCAACATTTGACATTTCTGGATTAACTCTTTAAGGTGTTGTTCGCTTTGGCCCCGTTTCACAATGAACCTCGCGGTTTTTTTCCTTTTGGCATATAGGTGGGCATTTCCCCAGGTGGTTACTGCGAAGTTCCAAAACTAAGCAATGTCATTACGTTAAAAAAATGTCTCCCTTAGTTAATTCTAATATTTACATCACCACATGTTCAATGCACAGTTCGGTTCGTTGCTACCCTCATCAGTATTCTAAAAGTTTACAATGAGCCACTTCTTGTCCAAGCCATTTGGCCCCGGTGGCCATTCCCTGCTCTTGTCAAACTAGGTCGTTACACAACACAATGTCCTTTTATCAAGAATTTGACATGTCGATGTGTGATTTCGAGGGGGAAGCACGATCATGCAAAAAGAGGAAGGGCATGCTTATAGTTTGATTGTGCCTCTCTCTCTTTTTCCGAACACTATAGACTCGGTTCATCAAATTGAAACGCGAAGAGCTGGATCGAGTGACGACAAAAAGACGGCGGATTCAACCCGCGGAACCGAAATCGGAAATAACGAAGTCTCGATTCGACTAACGCTTCAAACATTAAGGATGGATGAGCCCGAGCGTACATGGTGCAGGTTCGTGCGATGCTTCTTTTGACGGGTTGACCCGAGGAGACGACCTCGGTCGCCGCCAAGTGGTGGCCGTCGCTTTCGCTGCCGCCCCGTCAAGATATCCCGCGCCGCCCCCCCTAGCCCCGCGCTTTTCCTCCTGTTTCGGCCGTCTGTTGGCGCTTGATTGGCCCATTATCTCTCCCCGCTGGGCCCCACCCGCTTCCCTCCCCTCTGATTGGTCCCGGCCGATCGGGGCCCACAACCGCCCAAAAAGAACGTGATCGCAGTCTGCTCTGGCCACGTCATCGGACCCCCGCTTTCTCGCCTTTCGAATCGTCTTTCTCATCTCGTCTCATCTCATCCCAACCTTTTCTCTTTCTTACCACGTCCCGGAAAACGACAAACGGGTCAAACGTCAGCAAATGAGCGAGTTTACCAACACGGGACCATGTTTTACCGCCCGTCAATCAAGCGGTACTCGAGGGCACACGACGCGTTTTAGGTTACGTGTGAGGTAAATTTTTTACTCCCGAAACAACTTTTAAAATAAAAATATCTTTTTTTTTCTACTTTCGACGGCGATTCTAAAAATAAAAACGCATTTGATAACTATTAAAAAATTTTGTTCAAAAAAAAAAACATAAACATGTTTGTGCGGTAAGCACAATACCGACCCCAGCCATCATCGACTGAGGTCGAAGCTCGGGAAACACAAGTATTTTCAATTTTTTTTTAAAAATGTTCCAAATGTGTTTTTAAAAAGTATTTCATAAACATAGTAATAATTTTTTTATTTTTCATTTTTGCTCTAAAAGTGTTTCGAGAATATTTTGAGAACATAAACACTTTTTCTGGAACGTTACCATATACAGCCTTAACGCCCAATCGATGTTGGATTCGTTCCTCGTAACTAAAAATGCAAGATGTTTTAGCGGCCGATCGATGTTGGTTTCGTTCCTCGTCGCTGAAAATGCATTTAGATTTGGCCTTCGTTGTATACCCTCGAGTTCTATTTAATTTATTTTGTTGATTACAAGGAAAAGATAAAAAGCTCCATTCGAAGATGGTCTTTCCATATCGAAGCTTTTTTAGCACGTTCGCCTCATTGTGAATTGGTGTGGTACTTATGGCTTATGACATTAAAAAAAAAAGTCCTTGAGGCTCAACAACATAAGCATTTCGCATGTGCTTGTCAATATCCTTAGATATATGCAAGTGCTAAACAGTTAGATAAAAGTGTAATTTAATATTTAATTATCATATCACTCTCTCATGTTTAATTTAGTCTTTTTGCTTAAGGCGTGAAAATATTTTATTATAAACTTTAAAAATTTGAACTATTAGATAAAAACGTGATTTAATATCTAAATATTACATAAATTGCAACGTAACGAAACAAGATGATACACTGCATTTAACGCCGGATAAATGCGAAAATCAACCTAACTTTAGCTAAGTGAATAAATATACCTTGTGACTGATTTGGACAACTCATTATTGTCCCCCACAAAAAAAGCATGCTGAATGAAAATTGAAAACAAAGACGGACCGCATCGATTTACCTATTACACTTATTCAAACATAAAATCTGAATTTGAATTTGGTCAAAATTGAAAATCAATCTCATCTTGTCAGGTGAAAAAACAAAGGGAAGCCGCGCGTCAAATCTACGAGTAAAAGTAAAACCCATCTTTTACTGGTTGGTGCAGTGTCCCAAGATCGCCCAGTTGCCAAGCACCTCGTAGGCCTCGGTGGGCCCGCCGAAAATGGACGGTGGTGATTTCTCGTTACCACTTCCCAGATTGACTGGGGTACAATGTAACAGTGACATGACGTCAGATTGACGGCGACATCGACTCTGACGTTTCGTTTTCGTCCCCTGGTGAGAGCGGGACCCACCTCGCATTCGAGGTCCCCGCATAGTGCGGGAGATAAAGTTGGTCCACGTAGACTTCTACGCCAGCCGAAGGCCCTTTTAAGGAAGCCTCCTGGGGCCCACGGGCGTGTAGGAGGCGCCACGTCAGCTCCCAAGTCCCAGCTAATTTATCGTCTAAATTTTTTTGTTGAAACATGAAAGGGTTCCATATAATATTCTCCCTTTATCTTATCTTTTCGACTTCAAACTCGAGCGGAACCTTCATGTCATTCATCAAAGGATTGCAATCAAGCCGAGTTCGAGTTTGGCACTAGGTTAGATCCGCTCAACTCGATTACATTACTGAGCATGTGAATAAAATTATATTTGCACCGTCAAATCAGACTGCTACACTCGTCAGAGGTCTTTTTCGTAAGCCTCTTGAGACTCGAGGGCTTGTAGGCACCAACGTCAGCTTCTTACTTTACAAATTACATGTCACAAGGCGAAGGACCACCTTGTGATGAGGTGTATTTCTCTTCCTACTTTACAAACAGTAGCAAAAATTTTTCTTTATAGCAATTAAACGATGTAATAAAGAATTATAAGATACACTTGAATTCATTCAAATATTTATTATTTTTCGGCTCCAATTACATCCATTAGACTTACAAAGTGACCCAATCAACAATACTCCTACAACTATGACTGAAAATCTCAGCAAAAACCTCAATGACGGTTAACTTGCTAGTCTCTCTACGGATCTAATCTAACATCAACAGATTAGGCTGAAAAAGAGTCAAATTAAGATATATCACGAGAAAACCCTATCGTGGAAGCATTTCCGAAGAGATGGAGAATGTTGGAGATCGCTCTTGTGTCTATTTGGTTAGCCCGAGCACCTGCCTGGAAGTAGGGTTGGTAGTTCTATGTTATTATTTCCTATTTGTATTTGTAGTTCATGCCGATTCGTGTCGTCTAAAATATGCTAATGTTGCCTTTTATGCCGAAGAATCGGGTTATGATCAAAACATGTCAATTATTGTCGATTTTTTGTGTTTGATTATGCATAACTTTTCGCGAGGAATGCCATGAAGAACACAAAGTTTCTCGAAAATAGGAGGAACCATGCTATTAGGGTGTTTCTTCTGTCATTCGTCCCATTGCATTCAATTTGAGAGGGCAAATCTTCTGCACTACGTAACTCACCTTTCCAATAACTTTTTAAGCGAAATTTGTTTTGATAAAATGCGCAATATGTTAATTTTTTTCGTGTTTTACCTCATATCATGTAAATAGGTTGTGCCTAGTACCATTTAACCCTACCTATAGGTCTTGCAGCCTCCTAATTTCACTCTAGCCTAGTCTGCTACGGATCAATGTTTGGGTGCGTAGGTCGAATTCTCTTGGCGCCCCTCTATGTCCTAACTTCGTAATTTGATATTTCGTACACATATTTAAGTATGTCTTTTCAAATAAGTTCAAACTCAAGACATTTGAATAGTACATGAATTTAGGACTTTAAATTGAATTAATTAAAAGTTTGGAGAGGACATTTAGAATTGAAAAAAAAGTCGACCATAATTAGTGTGGTTATCCTATGATAAACCTTCATAAATTGACATTTAGCATCTACGTTGAATCGGTTTTTTTTTTTCGTTGTTCCTATTCGAGATAATTCCATGGTGCAAAAAATATTTAAGAAACTTAAATTGAATGGATTGTGAGTTTAGAAATGACATTCGATGCCGAACGATATTCTAGAATAAGCGGGGTCATCCTTCCTCGATAAATTTCTTCGTTCTTTCATTTCCTTTTGAAAATTGCCAATCTCGTGGCTCACCTTTCACTCAAGAATCACTTACATATAATTAGTTTTAACCATTCTAAGCATGTTCTTGGATTTTACCTTTAAATGCAACTTTGCAATCATCGATTATTCTCATGTCCCTATTTACAAAAAAGCCACTTTATTTTGGAAACTTTAGATCAACTCGGTTTGTTTCAAGGAAAATGTGACATTTCTAAAAAATGATTATGGGAAGTTATTTTTACGAAAAAAGATAATATTTTTTTTGTCATGTCCTCGGATCATAAAAGGTGACATCTCATGCACGTCATCGACCCATTCATTTTATTTTCATAATTAAGCACATGCGGAATGTTCTATTTCTCTAGACAATAGTAAAACAGTAGAGATAAAAAGAAGAAAACCAGCAACCACAGTCAATAACTAGAATTAGCAAAAGACTATTTCGTTAATATATATTGTTAACCCTCGAAAGCAAACAAAAGTCATCTACAAGCCCGCTCTTCAGGACTGCTTCTAAGACTACTAAAAAGATATCGGGTCAAGGTAAGGACACTATGCTCCAAAAACTCCAACCAAAAGGGTTCTCCAACAAAAAGGGCAGTCTCCACCTCCAAGGTCCGCTCAACTTTAATAACCGACAAGGGTTTTCGATTCATAATCTTGGTGGGACTCCTGCTTTTCCACCTCCCCATCTAGTATATCTATATCTATCGAATCTCAGGTTTGCACCTACACATCCGCAGTTGGGAGTCCCTCAAATCTATGAATGGCCCCGAAGAGATCATCATCATGTCAGACAAACTAGGCCTTGAAGTGATAAGGAACTAAATTCCCCACCCCTCCATCAACCCAGAGAGTCGTCATGTGATGATTCCACACAATATTCGAATAGGGGATCTTGTGGTATGTGATATCAAAAGATTGGTCAAGTGGTACCCCGAATCGTACCGGATGTACCTCCATACTATCAACCTGAAAATATTTAACAACGATAGGTGACATATAAAATCTTAGTGAGCTAACGCTTAAGTTTGAATAGGGCATTGATTCACTTAGGGGGGCTTAAACATGTAGGGTATAGTGATAGAAGTTAATAGCATGCGACACTCGCAACGTTCTAGCTCCTATAAGATCATGCATAAATATCTCAATAGTCAATTGCCAATCACATGCAAGTGTACCCCGCCTTGGCCTATACATTACACAGTAATATCGAGGCATTCAATTCACACTCAACCAACACATATAACCAAAACATTCATCACAATTATCTTTCATGCACAATACACCATATGTGTTCTGGTTATTAACGACCACTCGACCACGGTATAACTCAAAGGTTGTTGGTCTTTGGCATTACTGGGCCTCATCTCATTCCTTCGACGACGGCAACAGATAAGCCATGTAATTTCAAGTACCCTTGGCCATGGACTAATAATCAAGCATTCTTGTAGGGATCGTTGGTTCGCACCTTGTCGTGATCAGTATTTGATAAACCGTGTAATTCTGGGTACCCCCAGCTACAGACATACTAGGCTCAAACCTAAATACCCTCGAGAGTCAGCTTTGTCCCCAAATATCCTCGGGTGACGGTAATCATCAGATGATCAAACAAGCACTCAATACAATCAAACCGATTATTTCTTTACATTTAATCCGATGCAATTACAATTATGATCATGCTTCAAACCCGGCTCAAAGCTTTTTTCCATGCTCAAAAGATGTAGTTGAAAGGTCACACTAATAATCGATTGCTAACATTAACATGAGTGATTACTACACATAAAAGCTACCAAAACATTCAGTTGTCAATAAATCAGCATCCAAAATCACTCAAATAACAACAACAACAACAACAATGATAATAATAATAATAATAATAATAATAATAATAATAAAATAATTATCCAAACAATGATTAATTAGACTAATTGTAATTAATTAAATCAATCAATTAAGTCCATCTTAATTAATTAATCCGGCCTCAATTAATTATGCCTATCTTATTTAATTAGTCTTGCAATTATTTAATTTGGTTGACCTCAGATAATCACCCCCATCATGATTAGATAATTTAACTACAGTTAAATCTAACTAACTTTGACTAATTAAACTAATGAGGTCGACTAACTTAATCAGGGTTACTAACCTAACTCGATCACAGTTAACTAACTAATCCACAATTAACCAAGTTAATCTAAGCCTAAGTATAATTAAAAACCTAATCAAATATTAGGGGAATCGTCCGGTGACGATGGTGACGGCAACAACAGCGGCAAATGGCGATGGCACACGAGTGCGACGGCATTGGCTTGGGGGAGTATTTGCAGTAGTTCGTGGGTGAACAACAACTGAATAGCGACGATGATGGTGTAGGGGCATGGATCGGGGTTGCTCAAGCGACGATGAAGGTGGCGGAGCGCCACCGTTTGCTGTTGGAGCTAAGTAATGGCGAGACGGCGATAGGGGATAGCAGGGGTGATGGGGCTCAGCTGTGAGGGCTAACGACGGCGACGGCGGCTCACGAGGGGAAGTGGAGAGGGAGGTCAAGTCGAGCTTGTGAGGTGGTTGAACTATGAGGCGCAAGGTTAGAGATTTCGCGACGTCATATTTTTTGCATTCAATTGTGACTTGAAAATAAATTGGATAATATTTTTTTCCATTTAGTTAGGAATTGACTTTCTAAATATGCAGGACGCTAGTACTTGTACATAGCTAAGCCAAGATACATGGCACAGGCATCGAGTTCTCAAGCAAATCCCTAACTTTCGGGCATGAGTGTAGGCAGTAGTCTTGGGTCCACTAAAACCAAGCCTAGAAGCTCAACGCACGTGCCCCTTTCCCTAACGCCCTAGCCCAAGTCTATAGAAGTTGCGCTCGAGTCCCAATGCCTAAGCTTGGGTCCATCGAGGGTAGGTCCCAAACCTCAGCACTAGGGATATGGATGTGATGCCTAGGCCTAGGTCAATCAAAGGCAAGCTCGAGACTCTGATATAATTGCCCATATTTGGGTAATCGAGGCTGAGTCACAAACTCTACGCTTGCAACCTAAGCCCCTACTCCTAGACTCGGGTCCATCAAGGTCATGTCGAGGACCTTAGCGCCCATGCTAGAGTCTATCGAAACCAATCCCCCTCCCCAATACTCGAGCTCGGGCCCATCGAGGCTAGGCCTTGGTCCTTGATGCTTGAGGCTCTCATCCATCTAAGTCGGATCCTAATTTTCAACATCTTCAACTAGGTCCAATGAGATCAGGCTTGGAACCCTAGCTCCTCGGCAAGCCCACTAAGACTCAGCCTAAGACTCAATATCAATCTCGACATCTGTGCCTTGGGCCATCGAGATGGAGCTCGGGCCTATACCCACAATTGTTAAGCCAGCACTTGGGACCCTGGCACCGGATCTATTAAGGTCAAGCCTCAACGCCTGCGCCCGAGTCCATTGTGGTTGGGCTTGAGTCTCAAATGCCCATACCTAAGTCCAACGAAGTTGGACTAGGGTCCCTTGTGCTTGAGCTCGGATTCTCGGCATCTAGGGCTAAGCAAAAATGCTTGGATCCCAAGCTTGGCCTTTGTGGACTCACGCTTAGGTGTTGTCGAGATCCCGAACTTGGCTTGATGGACTCCGGACTTGGCGTCTTGGGCACGAACACGAACACCAACATCAACATCCTAAGCTCAACCTTGAGACCTAAACGCAACTACCAGGGACCTGGACTAACCTCAATGGGCCCGAGCCCTGGCTCTAAGGACTTGAAAAATGGCATCTGAGCTCTAGCGCTAAGGACTTGGACAATGGAGTTGGGGTCTAGGCTCGACCTCAAAAGACTTGGGTGTGAGTGTTGAGATATATGGCTAAGTTTTATTAGACCCAAGTCTGAGCATTGAAGACTTGGTCTAAGGCCCCCGGAGTCCAATCTTAATGGACCCAACATCGGCAACCTAGGTCTTGGGCATGTGCTAAACCTCAATAGACACAAACCCTTGAGTCAAGGACCTAAGCATGGGTGTTGAGGTTCCAAGCATGGTCTCGATGGATCCAAGCTTGGGTGTTGGGGTCACGAGCATAGTGGAACCAGGCTCGAAATTCGAGGACCTCGACATGGTTGTCAAGTCTAGGGCCTAGCCTTGATGGACCTGGGCATGAGTGTCAAGAACCTGAGCCAAATCTCAATGTTATCGGGCCCGAAAACCAAGCACTGGACTAATGTCTCGAGCTTAGTCTCTAGGTGCCGGGGTCCCCACCCTGCTACCAAGGACCTCGGAACAAGCGTTGGTTCCTACTGTAGCACCCTAGGCATACCGCCTCTAATTCGTGCTTTCATTATATTTTAATCAGATGTAAGTAGCGTAAGCAAAAGTCGAACATATATAAAACTTAACCCCATATCAAAGCAGCAATGAATGTGTAGTTAAGGTAAGACCATTTAGGACTTCAGCTTCATATTATATGTTACTTACTTAAACAGTTCATAAAACTAAAGATATATTTCTAACAACGTTTAGGAGACCGAACAGTAACTACTACTACTACTACGAGTCACTTCAAACATATTCCTAAATGCTCCCATCTACCACACAAGCAATGGTTATCCCCAATACCTTCCTTGGTCACTCGCTGCCGCCATTGCTGTCATTGTCCTACGAGAAAGGAATTGGGCCAACTAAGGGCCTGCATGGTAATCATTCTGTTCCAAAAAACTGATTTTGATTAAAATGACTTTTTCTGATTCTGTTCCTGAATTAGTTTTAAAGAACCAGAAATGCGTTTGATAACTGCACAAAATTTCTGTTTTGAAAAACTGTTGCTCTTCTTAATTTTTTTCATTTAAGTCAAATAATTATGTAATTACTTGTAAAATTTTATTCTAAATTGAAGACTAATTTCCAATGCACACTAAAAAAATTTAAAATACATTTATTTTTTTAAGCGTGTCATAATAAATGAAACACAAATTTTAATACATGACATTTGAAGTTCGATTAAAGCATGGGACATGTTCCAATATTAGGACTCATTTTTTTTCTTTAATGTTGCGTTGTCCAAATACATACAAACATAGCAGTCGAACAATCAAATTATCATTGAAAAAAAAAACTAAATTATCTTCCTTGATACGAAATACAAGTCCTTCACTATCATTTTGCAACTTCTATCCTAAATCCAAGTGGGGTGTTTGGCTCTAGCTCCACGTGCAGATGGTCACATTTTGTGACGCACGACTACGAGTATATATGTTACCATCCACACATTGGATGCCCTCATCTTCTGCAATATTTCTTGTAGAAGAGTGAATCTAGGAAATCTAGGAAATTTAGGTCCAAAATTATGAAAATGAGGTCAAACTAGTCTCATCTAAGCTTCTTCTATTTTTAGGAATTTCCTAAAATTTTTGTGATTTTTTTAAAAAAATTCAATTTTTTTCGAAATTTTTTATTTTTATTTTTATTATGTTGAGAGAAAAGTGACAAGAGAACTAAAAGGAAAAAAGTGAGAAATGTGAGATTTCATTCTATTTTGTGATTCTCAAAAGTGATTATAATTTCAGAACCAACTTTTTTTTTTTTCTGGATTTTGCTTTAAAAGTGATTCTGATTCTCCAAAACTGATTCTTGGAACAGAATCAGAATCAGAATTATTTACGTTACCAAACATGATTCTCATTCTTTACTATTCCAGGGAACAGAATCAGAGAATCAGAATGGTTACCATGCAGGCCCTAAATATCTACCATATCGAGCATAGACTGACACAAAGCGATATGGGATCCGTTCTATCCTTAGACACATATCGACCCAAAGAGTAGCCAAAACTCTCATGAACACTATACCAGGAAAAGCGAGGTTGGTAAAGATATACAAAAATACCTAAAAATCCACCGAGGTGCCATATCGAGCTATCGGAGTAGTAGGTAGCTGCTATATTACTAAGGGTCTGAAAATAACAACAAAAGTGAGCCACAACCCAGCAAATAAAACATCTAAATATTACACCATATGATTTAAGTATTTCTCAATAAAAATTCATTTAAGACATGCTTTTTTAATAAATTATGTCAAATAAAATATTTACATTACGTAGCACATAATTTAATCATCATCTAATCGCCGTCTGTAATGATCACAAAAACACATATAACCATTCACAGAAATGAAAATCATATTGTATGAAATATACTATGTACTCACGAATATGCATATAACTTATCTTTAAGCCTTATTTCATTTCATATTCTATAATTCCACTTATCAAGACTTACGGACTCTTCTCAACATATGCGTAATAACACCACCAAAATTTCCACACTTTGGCACCTCAGTTCTTGAGGCTGCCCTAATCATACATCAAGGGCTTCTCTTATACACAAAGTGACGTCTCAAACACCTGTGGCTCCATCGGAGTTCTATCCAATGGGAAATTCTTTGACGTCTTTTAACTCCATGCTCATACACACGTCATTTTATGATGTGCAAGGGAAATGTTCCCCACACGAATCATTTAAGTTTGCTACTACTCAGTATGTATAAAAATATATGGATCTAGAAGGGTAATTCGTACATGGACCAAACGTGTACCACAAATTAGTGTTACTCCAGCTACTAGGCAGATCTAGGCTTAATCAGAATGCTTCGATTAAAATTATCCAATTAATTTCTAAAGTTATAAAAATCCACAAAATGATAGTTCGATATATGTTTAGTAACTTTTGTTTGCAACTTTTTGTCATTTGGGCTATGAAAATGTGGTTTTTCCTTAAAATATGAAAACCGCTCATAAAAAGTCAATATTGCCCATTGATCGAAATTTATACTTTTCACTAAGTAAAAAAAATGTAAAAATTCACGAATATTCAACATGTTGTACATAAGATCTAGATCAACAACTTTCATAGCATTCACAAGACCCAAATCCATACACATAAATCACAGTAAATCAAGTAACTTATGGAAAAAAAAAAAAAGGGTCTCAGTAACAGTTCAAAGTATTTTAAGAGATCGGTCATGTCGCCTATTTAAAGAGTTTCAAAAATTATAATTTAATATATTTTCTAGATTAAGATAATCATCTTCAACTTTTGTATTTCCTACCTAATTAATAGAAGTTCACAGAAAAAAGGTGCAAAAATGAAAAGTACCAAAGATCAGGTTGGACACAAACTCATCACAGACCAAAATTGTGAAAGTATATGGCTAAATGACAGGCCATATGAATTCCAAAAATTCTCAATTTAATATATGTTATATTTTGAGATGTTGGCTCTAACTTTTATGTTTTAATCTTAGTGAATAGAAGTACACAGAAGGAGGTAAAAAAAAAAGTAAGCATGGAAGGTCAGATCAGACTCTGATTTAGCCTATGTAATTCGTTAAAGTACGAAGTCGGTTAGACAAACATACGAACTTAAAAAATTCTCAAATTAATATTTGTTAATAGTTTAAGATGCTAGCTTCGACC